>CAUYRT010031927.1:0-13555 GCA_963574885.1 Lepilemur ruficaudatus | reverse complement strand
AGTGAACACTACCACCATTTAAGCACCATAGTGTCAATCAGTCAATACCAATTTGATGGGCAAGTACAAGTGGGGCCCGTTCTTCGGGTCTTGTGTCACCTCACTTTGAATCATGGGTTTAAGCTTAATCCAGGATAATACAAGTGGTATTACCTCACTGTTGTTTCTTAAAATTGAGTAATATTCCATTGTAAACATATACCAAATTTTAATTAAACTTATTTTTTTAAATATAATTTGATATTGAAATGTCCCCAGACAACATTGAATGATGAAGTTTCTTTCAGGGATTATCATATGATAAATTTTCATAATACATTGTTATATACATTGTTAATCATTTTATTGTGCCTAGCATAGTGATAAATACATTCATTAGCTCTTTTAGTCCTTTCATTGGGTCTTTGATGAGTTACTAAATTATGTTTACTATTCAGATCAAAGATCAAAACCTTACCATGATTATAGTGACTTTTTCAAAGCCATACCTCTTATAATATTAGATCACTGATTAAAATTATTCCTGGATAGTTTGATTTTTTTTTTTTGATGCTTTGTAAATGGGATTGCTTTCTTGATTTTGTTTTCTGCTAGTTTATTGTTCATGTGTAGAAGTGTTTCTTATTTTTATGTGGGTGTTTCATCATGCAACATTACGGAATTTGTTTATGTTCTAAGATTTTTGTGGTGGAGTTTAGTTTCCTCTAAATCTAAGATCTTGTTGTTTTTCAAAGAAGGTCAATTTTACTTCCTCTTTTCCAATTTGGTTGCTTTTTTTTTTCTTTCTCTCCTCATTGCTCTAGCCAGCACTTCTAGTCCCATGTTGAACAGGAGTGGTATCTTCTTCCAATTCTAAGACGAATGGCTTTTCCCTGTTAATGATCTTCACTGTGGGTTTGTGATATATGGCTGTTATTATGTTGAGATGTGTTCCTACTATGCTCAGTTTTTAGAGAGTTTTTATTATAAAGGGATGTTGGGTTTTATCAAATGCTTTCTCTACATCTATCAGGATGAATATATGATTTTTTATTCTACATTCTGTAGATGAAATGTATTATGTTTATTGATTTGCATATGTTGAACCATCATTGAATCTCTGGGATAAAACCCAGTTGATCATGGTTTATTATCATTTTTTTGTTTTGTTGGATTTTAATTGCTAGTATTTTTTTTGAGGATTTTTGTGTCTGTTCACTATTAGTTTTTCCAGGTTTTGTATTATTTTTTGTCTCAATCTAGATAGCTTTGGCTATTCAGGCTGTTTTCTGGTTCCAAACAAAGTATAGAATTATTTTTTAGAGATCTGTGAAGTAGAACTTTAGTAATTTGATGAAGATTGCATTGAATTTGTAAATCACTTTGGGTAGCATGGACATTTTACCAATGTCTATCCTACCTAAGAAAGAGAATTGATACGATGCTAGCTATGCCAGCCAAAAAAAGATAGAAGACTCAAATAAACAAAAGCAGTAATGAAAAGGGCACATTACAACTGATGCCACAAAAATACAAAAGATAATTAGAAACTCTTTTTGTGGCATCAGTGTTTAGAACCAGAAAAGAGGCTGAATAACCAAAGCTATCCTAAGCAAAAAGAACAAATCTGGAGGCATCACATTACCAGACTTCAAACTATACTACAAGGCCATAGTAACCAAAACAGCACGATATTGGTACAAAAATGGAGACAAGATCAGCGGAACGGAACAGAGAACCCAGATATAAAACCATATACCTTATAATATAACATATACCATTCCATATAATATACCATATACCATATAATCAATTGAACTTTGACAAAGCAGACAATAACATGCACTGGGGAAAAGAAGCCCGATTCAATAAATGGTGCTGGGAAAATTGGATAGCCACATGCCAAAGAATGAAACACGACCTCTACTTCTCACCACTCACAAAAGTTAATTCAAGATGGATAAAAGGCTTAGATCTAAGAAATGAACCCATAAGAATTCTAGAGGAAAATGTAGATGAAACTCTTCTAGATATTGGCTTAGGTAAAGAATTTATGAAAAAGATCCTAATGGCAATCATGGCAACAACAAGAATTGATAAATGGGATTTGATGAAACTAAAAAGCTTCTGCACAGTTGAGGAAACAATTAACAGAGAAAACAGGCATCTTACAGAATGGGAGAAGCCATTCGCAAGCTGCACATTCGATAAAGGGCTAATAACCAGACCCCAGAAAGGACTCAAGCAAATCAGTAAGAAAAAAATTGAAACAGCCCTATTAAAAAGTGAGCAAAAGACATGAACAGAAGCTTCTCAAAAGAAGATAGACAAATGGCCAATAAACATATGAAAAAATGCTCAACATCACTAATCATCAGGGAAATGCATATTAAAACCACAATGAGATATTACCTTACCTCATTTAAAATGGAATTTTTCGAAAAATTCAAAAGCAATAGATGGTGGTGTGGATGCAGAGAGAAAGGAACACTTATACACTGTTGGTGGGACTGCAGATTAGTACAACCTCTATGGAAAACAGTGTGGGTGGAGAGTCCTCAAAGAACTAAAAGTAGATTCACGATTCAATCCAGCAATCCCACTATTGGGTATTTACTCAAAGGAAAAAAAAGAATTTTCACCAAAAAAACACCTGCACTCAAATGTTTATTGTAGCATAAATCACAATTGCAAAGATATGAAAGCAACCCAGTGCCATCAATTCATAAGTGGATTAATATTAATAAAATGTGGTATCTGTACACCATGGATTACAACTCTGCCATAGAAAAGATGAATATCTTTTACAACAATCTGGATGGAACTGGAGACCATTCTCCTAAGTGAAATGTCTCAAGAATGGAAAAGCAAATACCACATGTACTCACTATTCAATTGGAACTAACCAATGAGCACAAATGTGCATAGAGGGAAGTAAAACTCAATGGAAATCAATGAAGGGAGGGGGAGAAGGGGAGGACAAGAAACTACCTAACAGGTGCTATGAACACTAATTGGGCAATGGGCACACCTTTAGCTGGGACTCAAGCATTACAAAAGTGACCCATTTAATCTAAAACATTTATACCCTCTTGATATTTGAAATTTGAAAAAGAAGAAAAAATTCAACTGTTCATTTTGTTGATAATTTGTCATTTTTTTTAACTCTCTATTTCCTGTAGTTCTATGATATTTATTATTTTTTTCCCTGCTAGTACTTTTGGATTTGGTTTGTTCTTCAGGTTTCATGAGGTACATTGTTAGGTTGTTAATCTTTCTACTTCTTTGATGTAAGCATGTGTTGCTATTTAATATGAAGTTCTCTCTTAGCACTGGTTTTCCTGTATTGCATAGGATTTGGTAGGTTGTGTTTCCATTTTTACATATTTCAAGAAATTTTTTAATTTTTCTCTTAATTTTCTAATTGTCCTAATAGTCATTTGGGAGCATGTTGTTTAATTTTCTTGTATTTGTAGAGTTCTTTCTCAAAGTTTCTTTTGTTGTTGATTTCTAATTTCATTCTATTGTGTCATAAGGGGGTACTTTATATGATTTCTTTTCTCAAAATTAGTTGAGACTTGTTTTGTGTTCTAACATATAGTCTATTTTGGAGAATGTTCCATGTGCTAAAAAGAGAAAAATGTATATTCTGTAACTGTTGTAAAAAATATCCTGTCAACCCTTATTAGTTTTATTTTTTCTTACATACAGTTTAATTCCAATGTTTCCTTGTTGATTTTTCTGACTAATTATCTCTTTAATGCTGAAAGTAGGATGTTGAAGTCCCCAAGTGTAATTATATTGGAGTCCATACTTCCCTTTAGACCTAATAAGATTTTCTTTATATATATATGTGTGTGCTCTGGTGTTAGGTGCATATATATTAACAATTATTATAACCTTTTGTTAATTGATCTTTTTAATAATTATATAATGACCTTCTTTGTCTCTTTTTACTGTTTCTGACTTAATGTCTGTTTTATCTAATAGAAGTAGAGCTGTTACTGCTCACTTTTGGTTTCCACTTGCATGGAATATTTTCTTCCATCTCTTTATATGTGTCTTTGCACATGAAATCAGTTGCTTACAGGTAGCATATATCTTTCTTTTTTATCAACTCATCTACTCAATATATTTTGAGTGGATAATTTTATTCATTTTCAATCAAGGTTATTATTGATCTATGAGGACTTATTCCCATCACTTTGTTAATTGTTTTTAGAATGTTTATATATCCTTTCTTTTCTTTTCTTTTTCTTTCTTACTTTCTTTCTTTCTTTCTTTCTTTCTTTCCTCTCCTTCCTTTCTCTCTCTCTCTCTCTCTCTCTTTCTTTCTTTCTTTCTCTTTCTCTCTTCTTTCTTTCTTCCTTCCTTTCTTCCTTCCTTCCTTCCTTCCTTCCTTCCTTCCTTCCTTCTTTCTCCTTCTTTCTTTATTTCTTACTATTGTAGTTTGGTAATTTTCTATGCTGGTAACACCTGCCTCCTTTCTCTTTCTCAAATGAGTGTCTGCATTATCAGTGAGTTTTTTATATTTGACTGTTTTATGATGGTAAATATCACCCCCTCACTTTCAGGTGTAGAATTCTCTTAATGCATTTTTTGTGGGATTGGTCTAGTGCTGATGAATGCCCTCAGTGTTTGCTTGCCTGGGAAAGATCTTATTTTTACTTCAATTTTGAAGGATAGCCTTTAAAGGGATAATATTCTTGGCTGGCATTTTTAAAAACACTGAATATATGATCCCATTCTCACTTTGTCTGTAAGGTTTGTGCTGAGAAATCCACTTAATCTGATGGGGGTTCCCTTCTATATGACTTGATGCTGTTCTCTTACTGTTTTTGGAATTCAATATTTATCTTTGATTTTTGACAGGTTGACTATCATGTGTCTTAGGGAAGTCCTTTTGGGGTTGTATCAATTTTGGAATCTTTGAGCTCCCTATGTTTGTATGTTTTTAGCTATTATTTCATTAAACATGTTTTATATGCCTTTCTCCAACACCCAAAATTTAAACATTTGTTCACTTTAAGGTGCCTGATAGTCTTCATTCTTTTTTATCCTTTTTTCTTTTTGTCTGATTGTATTAATTCAACAATCCTGTCCTCAAGTTCTGAAATTCTTTTTTTGGCTTGATCTCATCTAGTACTAAAATGTATTTTTTTATTGCTTTCACTGAATTCCTCAATTTCAGGATTTGGTTTTTTTTAATTATAGCTATCTCTTTGATGAATTTCTGAATTGTCTACTGAATTGCTTTTTCCTTTTTTTGAGACAAAGTCATGCTGTCACCCAGGCTAAAGTGCAGTTGTCTGATCATAGCTCACTGTAACCTCAAACTCCTGTACTCAAGCAATCCTCCTGCCTCAGCCTCGCAAGTAGCTGGCAATATGTGTGCACCACACACCTAACTAATTTTTCAATTTTTTGTAGAGACAAGGTGTTGCTCTTGTTCAGGATGGTCTCAAACTCCTGACCTGAAGTGATCCCCCTGCCTTGACCTCCTAGAGTGCTAGGATTACAAGCATGAGCCACCACATCCAGTCCTAAATTGTGATGCCATTGTACTGGTTGTCTGTCTTGTACTGTATTTCAATGAGCTTCTTTAATATCACAATTTGCATTCTATTTGAAGTATTTAATAGATTTATTTTTAAATGAACATTTTTGTTGGAGAATTATTTTATTTTTCTTCCAACATATCATGATTCCTTGCTTTTTTGTGTTTCTCATGTCCTTACATTTATATCTGTGCACCTGTTGTAATAGTCTCTTCTGCCAGTTGTTTTGATTAGCTTTCACAGGAGATGAGTGTTTCTGTTGAAAACTCCATAGTGTTGGTTGGGTAGTGCACTTTTGCTCTGATTCTGTGTGCATGTACAAGTGTAGTCTCCATTTGCTTTCTTTACCTGTAATGAGTACCAGTGGTATCTGTACTTTCCTCAGTGGCTTAGGCTGCTGTTGTTAGTGAAGGCTGTGGGGAGACTTTGATGGGAATGGGGATGCCAAGTGGGCCAGTCCTTAGGCCTCAGTGGTGGCTGCTGTAGGCTGAACATTTCTGGCCTTGGGTCCCCGAGCATTGTACATTGGCACCGGTACTAGCAAGTCAAGGCAAGTTGATTCTCTGCCCCAGGTGGCCTGCTCAGTTGCTAGCAGTTACAGTGGTGATCCGGGTGGGTCAGTGGGTCTTTGGGCCCTGGATGGTGTGCCTGGTATGGGCAGTGGCAATAGCAGTTGTGGGATAACCCTCAAGATCCCATTTTGTACGTGTGAGTGACTGCAGTGGTGTTGCGAGCAGGCTGCATGGCCTTGTTCTCAGACCTATGGGAGGGGTCTGCACATGCCAGCGCTGCTAGATATGGCAGGATGAACCCTACAACATGATATGACACATTCAGGCACTGTGAGGGGGGCAGTGAGTAGCTGTATGGGCCTCTCTATAGGCCTCCTGGTGGTGCAGATGGACTTCGGCTCTGATGGGGGGGGTGGGGCAATCCTCAAGCCTTCGTCATACTTCATTCTTGGACGATGGTGGCCATTGATCTTGGCCTATTGTCAGGTCCCCTGATGGTGCACACATGTGCTTGGGGAAACTAACAGGGTCTAGAATCTGCATAATTATTTCTTCAATGGTGACCATGTTTCACTTCCTTGCTGCTGTGTCTGCAGAGCTTAGTACAATTCCAGGCATGTGGTTGGTGCTGGGATGGCAAGAAGTGGTACTCCATGACAAAGACTCTACATACAACTTTTCCTTAGGGATGATTGGAAGTTCATAGTGTTATTTTACTGGCTGCATAAAATATAACATTCTCATGAGTTCAAAATCACTAGGCCATTTTCCACAAAATTATTGAGGAAACTGAACCTATTTTTGCAACCCTAAAAACAATTTTAAATGAATGAAACCTGTTTTCTTTTCCAATAGTGTAACAAATATAGTTTTCTATAGCAAATGGCCATAATTTCAAGTCTACCAGTTAGTTGTCTAATGATTGTCTAATGTAAACCTCACAACCAATATGATAAAAAAATCTTTTATCCCTTTTGGTTTACAGTCACAGAAAGAAGCTAAAATTAACAACAAATCTACATAGAGTTTGTTTTTATTTTAAATTTTCAATTTCTTTGTTTTCTAGATTAACTCAGTCTACACTCCCACTGTCAAGGGTCCACCTTTTTTAAAATTTTTCTGTCTTTTGTATTTTTATGTCCACCATTTACCCATGAAATCTTAAGATTGCTATGCATTCTCTCTTCAAACCCCAATTAGGCTGAGGGATCTATGAGACTTTTGCTAAAAAGAAGCTTTGGGCCCTAGCTATAAAAGCAAATCTCTAAGTAAGCTAAATATTATTTCAATAATAACAAATTATATTCCAGCACTGCTTTAAGTGTAATGAAGGATTGCATAATAGCTGGAGGGATCTAGACATTGAATTTTAGTGAACTCTAAAGGGCCTGGTATAAAAGGTTGGTTGGGTGACTTTAAATTCCTGCTTTTCCTCTGGTTGTCTCCTTTGCAGAATGTACTTCCCCTCAAAAATGGTGCTTTCCTCAGTATTTATACTGACCAATCTACTTAGTATGCAATGAACGGTTCGTGTTAGCTGTGACTTCCTTACTTTTTAACCCTGGGCTGGGAGGTGGGGGTGTCAAGAAAATTCTCTTTTGAATACAGGTGCAAGAGGCAGCCTCATGGCCCAGATCCATCTGGTCATTTCTGCTACAGTACTGAACCCCATCTGTTTCCACGCCTGCATATCAGGAGATGATTTCTGACTGTGGCAATAACCAACAAACTGAATTTCTTTGGTTTTAATAGGGAGAATAATTTTCCAGGAGGTTTTACTTCTTAAATTATTTGCTCTCATTTCTGGTAGATGTTGCTATACTTTTATCTGATGACCCCATTACTGAAAAGCCAGTTTACCCCCCAAATCTTTGTATTTTTTCTTTATTTTTGGTCACTTAGTAATTTTTCTTCAAAAGAATTCCAGTACAGACTCAAGAAGTGGAACTCTGGGACTTTGTCCCCATTTTGTGTGCTTCCCAACCAGGCACCATATTTGCATAGCAGAAACCACCCCTGGGGAGAGATTAGAGTATTGTTCTAGCACATAAGTAACTATATGGTCAGTTCACACATTAATCTTAGGAACTTCTAAGTGTGAGTGAAGACCAAATGTTTAATCACGTCCTTTTCATGGAGTATAAATGTGTTTCTTATCCACTGATAGGATTTTAGTGCCTGGTCAGTTAGGACCTGGAATATTTTGGTGGGAAAGACTCACTGCAATCCTATATTTACTAACAGTACTGGAGGTTGTTAACAGCATGCTAAACACATGGCGAGTGACACTTACTGGAAGTGAATTAACATCATTTCTTTTCTTAACTGCAGACCAGAAGAGCACCTTCACAGGAAGCAAAAGAGTCCATGTTAGTGCATGTTTGTAATTTTCTTCTCTCTTGACCCTGATATCTCACAAAAGAATTAATGGCATTTTCAGTGATGGTTTTCATACAATGGAAAAGGCTTCCAAACTTAACACTTGCCAGGTGCCACATTCACATATAAAATCCAAATAGGAGGTTAGAGATGATCCCTTTATTTCCTGATCTCTCAGTATCTAACAGTCGGTACTTGTAGTTAACAAATAGCATAAGTTAAACAGAAATGTGCCTTGAGTTTTCTGAGATTCTCTCCTTCCTGTCTCTCAAGGATGTGAATTCTAGTCAAGTCCATGGAATCTCATCTAGGAACAGCCTCAAGAAAAACCATCTGGTTTTCTGATGTACAAAACATTTAATTCAGTTAGAAACTTCAAATCCTATGGGCTCTAAATGAGGAGGTCTGGTTTTAATACTTCACCTCACCTGGCTTATATGGAAGTGCCTAAAGTTGTTGTTCATGTAGTAAAAGGGATACTTGGACAGTGGGTATAGATCTCACCTAAGGCAGGAAGAGATAGAAAGAAGAGAGTGAATTACACCTACAGGAAGTAAGTCCCACGCCTAAGGTCACAGTGGTAAATGAGAAAATATAGGGCTTACTTTTTGAGCCCCAGTTCCCTTCTTTCTCCTCTCTTCCTTCCTTCCTACCTTCCTTCCTTCCTTCCTTCCTGCCTTCCCGCCTTCTTGCCTTCCTACCTTCCTGCCTTCCTTTTTCTTTCTTCCTTTCTCTTTTTTTCTTTTAGTAAATGAAGTTAATATGTCATTAGCTGTGTCACTCATCACTTTCTCAGACATTCCAAAGATCAGAACCAGTCTACCATTACACTATAGAGACCTAAGTGTAGCCAATCAATGATCCAAGGACAGCATTCCCTGCTGAGGACAAACAGCAGGGTGATTGTTCACAGTGTAGGAGGGACATTGTTTTTTTAACAATTTCCAGTTTAGTATGGGCTCAATAAATGTTTATTTGGACTGAAATTTGAGATTGTTTTTATTTCACCAGAGAATATATTTCTTAGTTACCATGGATTAGCTTCAATAATAATTTTATTCCCTTCTGTTAGCCTTGTTATAAATAGCTGGCAATACTTGATAAGTTCCAGAGGAAAGAAAGCATTAATTGAACATATGCACAGTGTATTCTTCTATTACTGCTCTGATGAATTAACACAAAATTACTAGCTTAAAACAACACAAATTATTATTATGCAGTTCTCTAGTTCAGAAGTCAAAATGGGCTTCACTCAACCAAAAGCTATCTGTCTTCAGGGATGTTCCTCTGTGGGGGCTGCAGAGAACACCCTTTCCAGTGTCTAGAGGTCACCCACACTGCTTGCCTTGTGGCCCCTCCCATCTTCAAAGACAGCAGCGGCTGGTCTTTCTCATGTCATTATCTGTGATCACTGATGCTTCTGCCTCCTTCTGCCACTTTTAAGGACCCTTGTGATTACATTGGCCTCACCTGGATATTTCAGAATAATTTCTCTATTTTAAATCATTAGCAACCTCAATGCCCCTTTTCAATATAACATATTCATATATTCTCAGAATTGGTCCATGGACATTTTTGGGAGGCCACTGGGCTTCCTACCACAGACAGGATAGGAACTCTTAGTCCTCACAACTGCACTTATTCAGTGGGGGTTCAATACTGTTATTCATACTTTGATAAAGTGTAAACTAGATTTTGGCAACAGGACCTATATGAGTTCATATAAATTTAGCATTGCAAATACCGGTACTATGTAGTATGTTCATGCTGTAGTATAAATGACAAGCCCAGAATAGTACAAATTTACCTGGAGGTTGTTCTGCATGTGTAAGTTGAGGAAATTCCTTCTGTGTAGTGGTATGTAGACTTGGGACCAAAGATATGGATTCTCATTCTAGCACTGCTATTAATAGTCAGATAATCACTTGTAAATCCTGGCTTCCTCAAATAAAATAATAAAGTTGTATTATGTTAATTTGAAAGTTTATTTGATATTCTTTAATATATTTTCAACAGATAATACAACAATATTTGCAATCATGAACTTACCATATTAACTCTTAAGCTTAGCTCAGAGAAGAGTATTCCATGCTTACCCATGGTTTTTATATAATATGCAGTAAATCCCTGACTCTTATGTGAGCTTGTACGGGAGCCCATCAGCTTTTGGGATTTCTTCCACTGTCTCCATCAAGCCCCTTATCTCACTAAATAGAAAAGAAATTCCAAGTCCTCTATCTTCTTTAAGACAAGACAATTTTGTTCTGCTAGTCACCATTTTCCAGTTTCTTTTCCAATTTTATTCTTTAATTTCAAAGAGATTTTAGGTTGGATTTTTATGATAAAACATTAGGATGATTTAGAAAATTTGTCCAGGAAAAACAGTAGACTCCAGTTAGTCACTCATTACTGTCTATCCAGAATGGATAAAAGTTCCATTTTAAACTCACACTGATCAATTAAGATTAATAGTGTGTGCCTTCAAATGTTTATTGCAATACAATTGCAAGATGTGGAATCAACCCCAGTCCCCATCAATTCATGAATGGATTAACAAAATGTGATATATGTATATCATGGAATACTACTCAGCCATGAGGAATAATGAATTAATGACTTTTGCAACAATTTGGATGGAACTAGAGACCATTATCCTAAGTGAAGTATCTAAAGAATGAAAAACAAACACCGCATATGCTCACTGTTAAATTGCTCACTAACTGATGAGCACATATGTGCACAGAGGGAAGTAAAATTCAGTGGAATTCAGGCAGGGGGAGGGGGAAGGACGGATGAAAACCTACTTAATGGGTACAGTGAACACTATCTGGGAGGTGGGCACACTTGTAACCCTGACTCAAGCATTACAAAAGTGATCCATGTAACCAAAAAATTTGCACCCCTATAATATTTTAAAATATTAATAAAAACAAATAAACAAAATTTTTTAAAAAAAAAACTGTGTGTGCCTAATCAGAGGAGTTGTAGCACCTGTGCCATGCAACTAGCTGCCCCTGGTGAGAGTGGCAGTTGAAGCCCTGTTGTTAGAGAAGTATCTCAGGTATGGGGTGGATATCAGGAGGAGTAAGGCCCCTGAGACAGCTCTGGGGAACATGACACACAGACCAAGCAAAAATTGCAGGGACCCCACCAGTGACTGTGCTCACAATATTAGCTGCCAGTGAAGGCCTCCTTGTGCCAGGCATGGGCTGAGCTGAGAGCTGTTCATGGATTTTGACATTGTGTACGTGTTTTGAATAATATTGTAAGTTGTAAGAACTAATTAATGCATATCAAAAATGTGTTGTATAAAATATTAATAACATAATAATATAAAAATATGTTTTATAAAATGTAAATATTGAGTAGAGCTGGATAATGGTGTAGACTATTATGTTTATGTAATCCAGAAAGTCTTCAATTTTTCCACTCTGTGGTTTACTTTACAATATTTAGCTTTAATGTACTAATAATTTTTCATACTTTGGGTCATAAGTCTGCCATTTTATTCTATGATTACTGCTTATTTTCTTTTTTCCTCGGTTTCTATGTCTTGCCTTCCTGTGTATTACTTAAGTATTCTTTGTTTATATTTCCATTTTGGCTTATCTGTTCTATTATTGAGTGTATCTCTTTGTACAGATTCTTTAATTGGATGCAGCAAGAGTTACACTGAAAGTGTGTAAGTAATAGTAGCCTAATGGTGTCAACATTTTGATAATTTAAGTAAAGTGTAGAAACCTTGTCTTCTGTATGTCCCTTGACCTCCTCTGCATATAATGTAATTGTCTTAAATATTTGCCTACATGCACTTAGAACTATACCAGGTAGTGTTATAATCTTTCCTCAACTGTCAGACATACTGAGAAACTCAAGATGAAAAGTACGATGTATTGCATTTGCCCACCATTGCCCTTTCCATTGTTCTTTCTTCCTTCTTGAAGTTTCATGTTTCTTATTTATTATTTCTTTCTAGTTAGAGAGCTTATATTAGCAATTTTTTCAAGGTAGGTCTACTGCTGGAAAATTTTCATAGGTTCTTTCATTCAATAATTTTATAACCTTTTTATTCATGAAAGATAAATTCACATTCACCAGATATAGAAATCAGGAATGACAGTTCTTTATTTCAACACTTTAAAACTGTTATGCCACTTATTTATGGCTTTTACATATTTCTGATAATCTTTTCTGCTTTCATTTGTAGTGTTTAACTTTCTACAGAGAATCTATTTTCTCTAACTTTAAAGACTTTTTTCTTTGTCTTCATTGTTGGATATTTAACTATGATGTATCTTGGTGTGGATTTCATTGTGTTTATTTAGGTTAGCATACAGACTGAATTTTTTTTTTTTTACCAGTTGCTCTAAGATTATTTATTGAATAGCTCATCTTTGCCACTGATCTCCAAAGCTGGCTGTCATAAATCCAGTTTTCATATATGTGTGGTTCTGTTTCTGGCCTCCTTTTCTTTTGCTTTTTCTTTTTCTTTTTTCTTTCTTTTTTTTTTTTTTTTTTGATGGACAGTATTTTCTATTCTTTTTTTTTTCCCTTTTTATTTTTTATTGGGGGAAAACTACAAAGCATTTACAGTACCAAGTTTATAGTCACAATTTGTAGTGAGCTGATTTCCCAAAATATATTAGCACTCAAGTTGACTTATCTTGTTACATTCAAAAACCTACTGTGTCAAAGTAGTCCAGAGAGTACATACATAGTGCTCCAACTGTATCTACATACAACCAACACTTCATTTTAAGTGTACAATTAATTGTACATTTTAAGTATACAATTTTGAGTGTGATTTTACCAAGGTGTACAGTTAATCACATGAATCAGTTTTTGAGGAATTCCTTTCCCTTATTGAGACCCCTAATTCTGCTCCCCAACTACTTTTCAAGCATATCCCACCCCTCCACAGTGACCCCCCACGTCGCTCAGACTTGGGTCTACCATTAGGCATCTATCCAAAAGAGCATAAGACGTTCTGTTATAAAGACATCTGCACCCGAATGTTTATGGCAGCACAATTCACTATTGCTAGGTCATGGAAACAACCCAAGTGCCCGTCAATGCATGAGTGGATTGTTAAAATCTGGTATTTGTTCACAATGGAATATTACTCAA
>CAUYRT010031926.1:0-29576 GCA_963574885.1 Lepilemur ruficaudatus | reverse complement strand
TTAGTTGTCCAATTAATTTCTTTCTATTTTTAGTAGAGATGGGGTCTCACTCTTGCTCAGGCTGGTTTTGAACTCCTGACCTTGAGCAATCCGCCCGCCTCGGCCTCCCAGAGTGCTAGGATTACAGGCGTGAGCCACAGCACCTGGCCCAGCTTTCTTATACTTTTAAAGTGAATGATGATGGGTATCAAATGGTAATGATATTATATCTCATTGGACAATGTCACAGTTTTATTTTAAAATGTCATTATTTACAATATAACAGAAATCATTCTGGTATACATAATTTTATATGTCAATTTAAATATATGTGAGAGGGCACATAGTTTTTAAAATTCTTGGGTATGCAAGCAAAAAATGTGTGAAGACGTCTAATGCATTTCATACATGTTCATTTTTATAAGGGGACTCCGGTTATTAAATACGGAATGATTTTGCTGAATATTGCTTAAGGTACGGTCTTTGATTGCTGTCTTTAATCATTGATTTTGTGGGGAGCTTTGTTTTCCCTCAAAATGTACTGCCTGCCATACCAGTTAAAGAGACAGGTTGCAAGATGTTGTAGTTCTCTGTCTATCCTATCTAAGGCCTCTTCTGTGTTCTGGGGGATGCATGCATTCTCAGAGCTGGGGTGATGGGAAAAGTATTTACAACTCTGCAGGGGCAAGAGTTACTTCCAATTGGAGCCTGAAGTCTAGAGAGATCTCACTGTTCAGTGGAGTTGTTACATGTTCTGGTGACAACATTAAACTTTTCCAGGAAGAGGCAACGCGCAGGCGCTTCTGGCAGGACTGATCACTTGTAGGGTAACCAATCGTTCCGCTTTGTCCAGGACTCTTCCGGTTTTAGCACTGCAATTCTTGCTTTACTGGAAAACCATTCCCTGGGATGTGAAAGGTCCCAGTTTTCAGTGATGGCTGTGGAAGGTTGGGAGGGAAAGTATAAACTCATACAATGGCTCAAAAAATTGGAGCTGAAAGCAACACTAATGTAGTGTCAAATAGATAAGCCTTCTGTAGTCACAGTTGCTGCTTTCCCCCCAGATCTTGATGTTGGCAACCATGATTTACAGTTCACAATAAAAGATTACCCTTGTTGCATCCCTCAATAATGGAACTTAAGTGCATTGTAATTGTGACTGTTAACAGCTCAATCTTTGACTTTTTCCTGTGCTTTGTATCAAGTGTTGGTTAAATTTTTAACACTGTGCTTTACTGAAAGTGCTAGTTAAATTTTTAATGTTGTGAATATTCGGACTGTTTGCTAAGAGTTCAGAAATGAAAATGAGAGTCATTACAATACCAACACCAGTGTGACCCAGATATCTCTAAAGAAGTCTAAACAACTATGTTCTTTTTATGACTGATGGAAGGACACATACAACTGCATTAAGGGGGTAAATGATCCAAGGAGAGCATACTACACAATATGAAGAAAAGAATCTGCGATTGGGAATGGTGGAGAAAGAGATTTGAAAGCACATATAGAGATTGAATCTCACAAGTTTGGGACGCCATAGGCTTTTAAATCAATCAAGTTTTTTCATTTCACTAGAAGACACCAATTCTCAGTCAAAAATAGCAGTCACTGAATTAGCTGGGATACGCTACACTAACAAACACACAGTACTTGTTGCTCTGTGAGACTTAGTAAAGTTACATTTTCTGATTCAGAGATTGCAACTCAACTGTCCTTTGGGTGGGCGATAGAGGAGATTTTCCTAACGTGTTGGTGTCTTGCAGTGTAGAGCTGATTCTGTCAGATCTTACCAATAATCACATTTTCTCTGGTCTGTCAAGCTATGCACCAAATCATGACAACAAGAAAAAATGTTGCCTCCAGCTCTTAGGTACTTGGATTTGAAAAATGAGTTTCAAGTCGTCTTCTTGATGTCTATGAAGACTTTAATGAAACATAAATCATAAGATTAGTAATATCTGAATACAAACTACACTTTCCTCATCTCTATGCATATCAGGAGTGCAAATGTAAATTTTGACAAATTCCATTTAGTTCATAAACTTCTCACCAAACAAGATGAACAGGTCTTACCTGCTAAATACCCTTCATACCTGGCATACAACACTGCTGAAAAAGGGATATGTGATAATGAAACTTTCATAATGGAAGTTGTTGGTCAATTTTCAGTTTCCTCAAAATGTGCAGAAGCACTTAGTAAGATTTTTGACTTTATAGAAATGGAAGGAGATGTCCTTAGACATGTGCCTATCGGCTGTCATCAATGCTGGCAATTGAAAATATGTTAAAATATTGACCTGCTGTAAAATCAATTTTAAGTGTTTGGGAAAAGACTGTTTTCTAATGTGGAAAAGCATTCAGGCTGAGAATGGAGAAAAAGATGACAGTATAACAGAAATTTACATCCTTTTTTCCCAAAACTATTTCATGATATTTGAAGAGGACTTCAGGAGCCCAGAAAGGGGGGATTGACTGTACCTAAGTTGTTTGGTGTTCTGTGTTGGTTGTGATAAAAACACAAACAGTTAAAAAATGACTTTTTTTTTTAAAAATAAGATGGCTTCAGAACTAAAAAAAGATAAGAAGAGTCCTCAGTAAAGGGCAGCCAAGTTAAACAGAACTTTCTGAATGTTTTTACTAAACCTACAACTTATTTGGGATCCAACTTCTGTTTTACAAGTTCAAATTACCTTCATGCCTTACAACCATTTTCCATGAGAAGATGTTTAACTCATGACATCCAGCGTACTTCATAGCATTTGAAAGTGATGGGCATCTTAGACATGATTGGCTATATGATGAATTTATGGGTGCAAAGGACCTACTTGCCAAATGAGCCAGAAAATACAAAGTGAGTAGACATTTTTGGAGACCTGAAAATGAATTCCTACAAGTCTAATACTCTGTGGTTGCTGATAAATAAAACCCTAAAGATTCCAAGCTCAAATCCATTTGTTGTGAGGATACTAAGTTTGACATTACTACGTGTTACTGACACCAGGACATGGGCTTGATGAGAATAGAGAGAGAGCTACAGGCCAGAGTGAATGTGACTGTGTTCAGTTTATCACAGCATAAAGAAAAGAAGAATTTACTAAAGGCCATAAGCAGTCCAGAGAAAGATTACTGGAAAATGAAACAGAGGAAAATATCCTATTGTAGCAAGAGACAGAAAGAAACATGTCACCATCACTTTTTGTTAAATATTGACAATATTTAGTTCAGTTAGTCTTATTGTAGTTATGCTCTCTTTCCTAAAAGCCTTCCATTTATGTATCTTGAGAACACACAGTAATATAGCTTATAAAAGCTAAGTATCCAACAAAGAGTTAAAATAAATTGCTGTATTAGAACAAACACTATGAAAATATTTTTATATTTCCCACATATATTTTTAATTAATCTTATCATTAATTATTACTAATTCACCCTGTTAACTAGTCCTATCATTATTTTATTTAAATAATATTTATGCAACAGAAAAGCAACCAATATAGAACAACATAATTTCAAATAAATGCCCATCTTTTATATTTTTATGCTAATTTAGCAATAATGTATGAATAATTTTTATATGTTATATAAGGATTTTTTTTTGGTATGATATGGCTGTGTCCTTATTTGTCTCTCAAAAAACTGATTACTGACCTGTGAGAGACGGGAGCTCAATCAATTAATATAAGAGCCAAAAATGAATGTCACTTAGAAGTTTGAAAATGTTTTGGTAACCTTCATACTTCTTGTGCCATGTGGAAAAACACCTCTAGCCTTCTGGTTGGGGGGGACCTTATCTTTTAAATAAATACTAAGATTTGGATTCTGATATTTTCTTGGCTATGACAAAAAATAATTTTCAAAATTGTTAGCCTAAACAAATCTCACCGTTGAGTCAAATGGAAATGGACATCGTGGGTGCAGAGCACTGCGTTCACATGGTGACAGGCAGGAACCCAATTGCTGCACACACACCCCGCCCTTTGTCTCGAATCTTGTTCTTCTCACACTCTCTAGGACTCTCCACCCTGACATTTTGTTTCAGGTCAGTTTTCTAAGGCCTGGGATAAAGAGAGAAATCTGGTTTTCATCATGCACACAGGAAGACATTTTTAAAATAGCATTTGAGCACGCACTATGTGTCAAGAACAGTGACAAGTACGTGCGTTTTCTCATTTAGTTCTCACAACGGGAAGTGAGAGGTGGATACCGTTATTATACCCATCGGACAGACAAAGAAACAGAAGTTTAGTGAGATTATAAAATATGCTTGAGATAACCTAGCTACTAAGGAGTGGAGATAAAATTTGAACCCAGATCTTTGTAACTCCAAAGTCTGTGATCTGATCTTCATGAGAGCCTGGGCTTTGCCTACTTTTGATCGAATCCCCAGGTTCTAGGAAGTCCCTGGCTCACGGCAGCATTTGGCAACTATTTGGTGAATGGAACGCCATGCCGCTGTATGGTCAACTCAATCACATGTGTAAGGAGCCTGGAGCCCTGCGGCAACCTTCGCAAGGGTACCGTCATAGCACACCCTGGATTTGGCTCACTCATTGTCCCCTGAGTAGATGCGCAAATTCCTTGAGTGCAGGACCTTACCTTATTGCCTGTAGGAAAGAAAGCCCCACAACTAGCATAGTGAAATAATGCCTGGATGGTGGTAGGGCCCCAGTTAGTACGAGTGAATAAATGTCTGAAAGAGATGTTGGGAGCTTAAATACGGTGACATCGTTTCTAGCTTCTCTTTCTACTATTGCTTCAATAATAATTCAGTCAACACTCACACGTGCCAAACATTATGGTCTTTACTTAGGCAGCAAAGAGGCAGGAGCAATGTTGCTAAGTCAGGGTGCATCTTCCGTACCATTTTGGCTGTTGCCCTCAGGATAAGCAAAGCGAAGAGTGAAAATGACCTTGCCACTTCATTTCCAGAAGCCACAACTTGGCTCTCTGAACCCAGCGAAACTGAGCCTCTTATCTTCTGACACACACTGTCTTGTGCATTCTTAAGAAAGCACCTAAATGATTGTCACAGTTCTTCTATGATTTGGCGTAAGAAGGTGACCACAGAGAACGTGTGAATGATGGCCTGGGTAGATCTGCAGTGCCCCTCCCGCGATCGCACTGGTCCAGTGGATGACAGGAGGGTTCAAGTTCACAAGTTCACTGTTGGTAGTTAATGCTTTCAGAGTCACAGGCGCGGGAGGTGGTGTGTTTGTATTAAAGCTGAAGTGAAAGTGAGCCGTGTCTCAGCCTTGAACTCCTCACTGGCTGTGCGGTCCTGATCGCCACTGCAGGCTGCTCCATTCACTGGGAGGTGTCTGCTTAGGAAGCCTCCAGCAATCCTTCCGGCAGCTGTCAGAGGTGTGGCAGTTACCCCGGGGCTTGGCACACCCCAGACTCCAGAGCTCCTCACCAGGTCTCCTCAGTCAGTAGTTCTTAGAGGTCAGAAGTTATTTTTTCCCATTAGTCATTATGAAATGTGTCCCCAAAAGATACACATTTATGTTGATTGATACAGCCCTATGTCATACAGCACTTATAATTTTATTCAAAGCTCTTCACATGCTACTTCAGAAAAAATTAGTATGTCCTTCATATGTTCTTTCCTTTTATCCTACCACCCCCTGACTAGGGATCTGTATTGAGCTGTGACCCAGGTCCACATTAGTCAGATTTCACTGGTCTTCTAGCATTTCTTATCTCTGTGAATGGCACCACCATCCCCTAGGGTGGGTCCAATTGCTGACAGCAGTGGCCAGTGCCGAGTTGGGATATGGCCTCATTATGGGGGTGGGGTGGGATGGGAGATTAGCCCACAAGTTAATTACATTGAAGCCTGCTAGGGGCTGAGTTGTGGCCCCCAAAATTCATATGTTTAAGTCCTAATCCCAAGTACCTAAGAATGTGACTGTATTTGGAGATACGAACTTCAAAGAGGTAATTAAGTTAAAATGTGGTCATTAGAGTGTGTCCTGATCCAATGTCACTGGTGTCCTTATAAGAAGAGGAAATTCAGACAAAGGCACGTACAGAGGGAAAACCATAAAAAGACACAGGGAAAAGATGACTCTCTACAAACCAAGGAGAGAGGCCTCAGAAGAAACCAACACTGCTGACACCATGAACTGGGACTTCCACTTCCGGAACTCTGAGAAAATAACATTCCTGTAGTTCAAGCCACCCGATCTGTGGTACTTGGTTACATCAGGCCTGGGAAACTAATACAGAGCCTTTCCTCCAGGGAGGGCAGAGCAGCTTGTCCCCAGCGGAGGAGATACTTATTCTGCTCATGGGCTTCCCTTCTCTGCCGCCGCCAGCATTGGGTGAAGAACTCTGACCAGGGAAGGTGCTGGCTGATCTCGAGGTCATGGCTGAATGATGGTTTCCCTCTTTCTCCACTTGTTCCATGATATCCTCACCCTCCACAGGGACTGCACCTGGACCTGATGGAGAGGACTTCATGTCACCTGGAGACCTGGGATGGATACAAAGACTGATGGGACTTGGTTCTCCCCTTGTTGGGAACAAGTAGAAGCATCTGCATTTGCAGTTAGTATCTCACATTAGGAGGAGGCAGGAATTACCTAGCAGTGGGACTGCTACATAGACCCAAGAGGCTTGAGCTGCCACCAGGTGAGTCCAGCCCCTGGGCTGCAGAGATCTTACCCCCATATTTTTGTCCCCCCAGACTAGGGCAGAGTATCTTCTTGCAGTTGCTAATTTGCAGGTTGCCTCATCCCTCTCTTCCCTCTCAGCTTTCCCTTCACATATGAAATCAATTCCTGGCACTGTGTTTTTCTGTTTTAAATGTTCAGAGTGGTTTCTGTCATCCTACTTAGACGTTGGCTATCATGGCAGCCTACAAGGCCATGATAATTTGGACCCTGCCAACCTGTCGTGTGTCATTCCAGACCACTCTTGCTAATTGCATTCTATGTGCCTTCCACAATTTTTTTTCACATTTCCTTGAATGCCTTAGTCTCCTTCTGCCAGAGGATCTTTGCACATGCTGTTCCTCTTAGAAACAGCAAAAGAGCTCTTCCCTCTTCTGCCAGTTAGCTCCACTCAATCTTAAGACCTTGTCGCAAATGCCACTTTCTCAGGGAAGACTTCCTCGACTTCTAATCTAGCTTAGACACTTTGTTATATCTGCTTATAGAACCATAATCTTTCCTTCAGAACACATAAGGTAAGTTTTAAATGGCATTTTCACTATGTAGCTAATTAATCACCTCCATTAGATTGAAAATTCCATGAGATTCAAGACCATAATTTTTTTAGTTGCCATTTTATGCCAGCATCTACCACAGTGTCTATTACATATTGAAAGTTACATAAATACTTATTGAATAAATGAATGAACAAATGAATACACACTCTCTCTAGAGTAGCAGTTCCTAATCTTGGTTGTATGTTGGAATCATATGGGAGTTTTAAAAAGTACTGATGCCTGGGTACCACCCCCAGAGCTTTTAACTTGGGGTGTAGACAGTGTCAGGGTTTTTGAACATTCCCCAGATAATTCTAATGAGCAGCAAGGTTGTTGTAGACAGTAAGTTAGAAGAGTCTTGGCATGTGTGTGCAGTGTGTAAGTATGTGTGCATGTGTGGATATTTGCACATAGACACATTGACACTTTGTGGAGGGTTTGGAATATGTTTAATTGCTCTTGTTTTACAGAATAGCACTTCAGCTTCTTGTACTCAAATTCAGTTTCTTTGGGGGCTATAGAAGTTGACCTCTTCATTGCTTAGAATAAATCACTTCCGAGGTAACTTTCGGCCTTGAGAGCTTAACTTTTCCTTCTTTCTTTTTTTTTTTTTTAAACTTTACATTGTTGCCAAGTAAAGACAGTCAGGCTATTAAGCTTTCTTTATTTTTTAGGTAGAAGAACTATTTTCAATTCTGGAATCAATGTTCTGATTTGTAGCTAACAAGCCTTGACATTCTACAGAAGATCTCAATGTATTAAAATTCCAATCACATAGATTTCAGTGTGTTGTCTCCCATCAAGATGCCACCTTATGGGAGTTCACAGCCAGCACCCGCCCCCCCACACCCATTTCCCCAAATGTTTTCAGCTAATGCATTGCCTGACATCAGTAATGACTCACTAAGCTGCTGTTTGAGGCAAATCTGCTATTTTCTCCGTAATCCTTTCAGGTGGAGATCAGACATCTGTTAGTGAAATAATTTTTATGAGGCAGAGGCATATCTTTCCAGCACCCAGCTGGTTAACGCAAGCAGATTTTCCTGTGGACTTAATTGCTTGGAGGTCAGATTTCTCTTTTTATTCCCAAACACTGAGGCTTATGTGCTGTGGGCTGGCTGAGGGCCCGGAAGCACCCTCAGCCTTGCTCTGTCTGACTCTGATGCCCTCACCAGGGACAGGGGAGAACACCGGAAGCACATTGGACATGCTTTTGAAAACCATATGCTACTATGTCCCTTCTTGAGACTGTGACACCATCTCCTCCCTTGCAAGCATCACTGGCTTGCAGCAGTGTGTGTATGTGTGTGTGTGTGTGTATGTGGGTGTGTGTGTGTGTATAAGGGTGGCATATTTCATTCTGGAATGTGATTCTGGACCACCATGGGGCAGATTACAACCAAGTGACTTCCATGTCCCTCCAGACTCAAGCACACCTCAGGCTCCAAATAGGGAAGACCTATATCTGGTGTTCTCAGCCACTGAGGTGGAAGAGCCACGGGAAAGCTTGTGAAGTGCAGTTGTTTGCTCTTCATTTTGCATTTCTTCACTCTCTATTTTTAAATCCACTCGGGTTTAGAAAACTCCCTTTTGCTGACCTCTTTATGTAAGGTCAGACTGTTCTATTTGCTTCATTATCCTTGCAGGAGTAGTGAAATGCAATGTGTCGTTTTTTACCTCCCAGAGTAATTCCCCTACACAAACCCTCTTTAATGGAGTGTGGTTTTAAATGGGGTCTTTTAAAAACAAGCTAACTTGTAGTAAATAGAAGCCTTTCCTGTTTCCTACATTGATTGAAGGGTTGTAACTTACAGTTTTTGGAGTTCAACTTCCTTACTTTACCTTTGTTTCTCATATATTCATTTTTAACCTGATTCTCTCCCCATGATCAGCTTGCTCCAGGATCATCAGCTCCTTCCACGGGAAGCCCTCCTCATTTTCTACAGATGATGCCGAAATGGACATTTGATTTGGTTTCTTTGACATTTTATTTGTCTGGGTTTCCTCGAGTGATCTGGACATTCCCTGGAGGCACATTGCCAGATCCCATTAGTGGGGAACAAAGAAGAACCCAGAAGAGTAGCTAGCAATAAGCCCCAGGAGCAGAGGTGAACCAGGAAATAAGCATGAGCCATAGTGGAGGTTGGACGTCAGAGTTTAGAGCCTAACTGGGATTACTTCAAAGTCTTAGGCTGATAGCAACTTTTAATGGTCCGTAGCAGAGGGAGATTGGGAACAAGTCTGGCGGCAGAAGTGTATGATCATCCTGAGCAACAAGGGCCATGCCTTCTAACTTCATAAATTTTGGAGATCATCATCAAGGAAGAATCCCAGCGAAGGCACCAGAGGCAATGCCCTAATGGACCCGTTGACCCCATAAGCTTGTGCACCACGTCCAGGTAAGACACCACTGGCCAGAGTCATAAGCTATTGTTGCCAGGTTAGGGGAACCTCTGAGGTTGTTTCCTTCTGAAGGGGACACCTGTCTCCCAGTTCCTCCCTATTTAGCTTACAATTTTCTCACCTCTCTCACTCTTAGAGGATCTCCCACTGCTCTTTTATTTAGTCATGAAAAAGCATTTATTGAATGTCTACTATGTGTGAGGCACTATTTATGCACTGAGAGTACAATGGTGAGCAAGACAGAAGCTTCCACTTTGTTCAGTTGTGCCGGTGGTACAGTGACATAATTGATGAAAGACACCAGAAGCCACAGGCATAGAATCTGGGTTCTCTCCTTGACATAAAGGATTCAACTACGCCCATAGGGACAGCTCTGCAGAGCTGGAACATGGCGGGGGGGATGTCAGAGCAGCAATTTTCCTGGACTTGTGGCTGTGGCAGAACCTCAGCAGCTGATGATCTTCATATGAATGTATTGGACAGGAAGGTGCTGGGAGACGGTCCTTTTGTCACTCTCATGAGGATTTTATATCCTCTGGGACCCTCCCAGCTGTGCTTATGTTTCAGTAGCTGAAACATAAGGCAGGGTCAAGGGAACAGTGAGCCAATGATTGATGGTTATCTTGGGTAATCAGGGCAAAATTTTTGGAGGAGGTGACATTTAAGCAGTGGCCTGATGGGAGTGAGAATGACACAAAAAAAGGGTCAGGGAAGAGAATTCCAGGCAGAGGAATGGCAAATGCAGAGGCCTGGAGCAGGCACTAGCTTGGTGGGTTCAAAGACAGCGAGAAGGTGAGGTGGTGGGACCCTGAATGATGGGAGAGGATGGAAGGTGAGGTCAAGGGGTCCAGTCACAAAAGGCCTCAGGGCTGTGGTACGGAATTTTTCTTTCTCCCTTCCTCTGCAGCTGGCATTCGCAGGAGCAAGAAGGATATAAGGGACCTAAGAGCCACCATGGACTGTCTATAGGAGCTGTGGCTAGGTGTGTGGATGCGAGGGCCAGCGCATCCTCCAACAAAGAACCTTGGCGCGGTCACCCTTGCTGGGCCAGGCTGCTGACCAGAGCCTGAGGCTTGAGCTTCCAGCTGCCCAGGTGTTTCTGGAAGTCCCTAGAGTGGGACCTAGTAATACAGAAATGACATTGCTGCCCTATCTACTAAGACATCTGTCTTTTCTTTTCAGTTAAGTTTAGCTAAGCTTCAAAGAAGGAAAATGCTCCTTCTTAGCCCCTGACTTAACCAGAACCTGACCTTGTGCAACTAAACGCTTGTCCTTTGCTAGAGAAGAAAAGGGTGGGGCCTTTTATGTTCAACCAGGTATATCCGATTTTACACTGGGCCCTCTTTTTTTGCTAGTTATGCCCCTGTAGATTATGCTTATTTATTTAAAATTTATATCCCATTCCCTCTTTCTAAAAGAATTTAAGACAGCGTCTAAGTCATTTCCGGCTGCTCTAACTAGTTACCATAGACTAGGTGGCTTTAAATAGCAAGTATTTCTTTTTTACAGTTCTGGAGGCTGGAAGTCTAATATCAGGGGGCCGGAGTAGTTGGGTTCTGGTGAGGACCCTCTTCTAGGCTGACCCTTTTTTGTGTGCATACACGGCGGAAAGAGAGAGCGAGAGCTCGCTGGCCTCTTCTTGTAAGGGCACTAATCCCATACCTGAGGACTCCACCCTCATTCCCTAATTACCTCCCAAAGGCACCCCCCACAAATACCATCACACTACGGATTAGATTTCAAAATATGAATTTTGTGTGTACACAAACTTTTAGTCTATAGCAGATGGTATAAAGGTTTGAGGAGTGAAGTCATTTTTAAAGGAAGTCATAGGTATAGCATAGGAAAAAAAGCAACTCTGCAAGGTTTAGAGAACCAGAAGGAGAAAAAGGCTCTCAGAAATCAACTTGGGATGACATAGAGGACTCCTGCAAGTTGTCACAAGTTTGGTAAGGCATTCTGTCAGGGGCAGTATTAGCCCTATAGCATATTATAAACCTGCATTTACCAACAGCACACTTTTGCTAGGCCTACACAATCTCAGGAGGTATTACTAGCTAAATGTTGTCATGTGGTGATCTCTATATTGTTTTAGGGATCTGTTAAGGTTGAAATTAATTCAGCCTCCTTTGTTTTTTTTTAATTTTTATTTTTTGTAGAAACAGGGTCTCACTATGTTGCCCAGGCTGGTCTCAAACTCCCAGCCTTGAACAATTCTCCTGCTTCAGCTTCCAAAAATGCTGGGATTACAGGTGTGAGCCACCAGGCCCATTCCCCCAGCCTCCTGTGGAAATGTTTGTTTGTGGGACAAATGTCATTAAAGAAGGCAATAGAACCATAGAACCATATACTTTAGAGTCATCTAATCCGAACTCCTCTATGAGGCAATTTCCTCGATGACCTTTTTCTCAGAGCGAGCTTGAAGGCTACTTGCCCAAATTTGAACAGGTGATTCACTTTCTTCACAAAGCAACCAATTTCTTCGTTGGATAACTTTAATCTAGTGTTCTCAAATGTGTTTTACAGAATACTTACTTCAGGAAACATTAATGTATGAGTCATGAAAACTAAATTAATAAATACAATAGAGTTATATTCTGTGGTCAATTAAGTTTGAGAAATGTTCTTCTTAGAGAAATGTAAAGCATATTAACATTCAAAGAGTCCAGCCATGAAGAAACCTGTTTCCTTTGTCTAACCTAGAGGTTCCTAAATTTATCCATGGTGCGTCTATTAATGTCCAGCTGGAAAGTAGTCTGTGGGAAAATAATCTGGGGAGAAGCTGGCTTAATTGTAAGAAATGTCCTCATTTATTGCATAAAAGTGAGCCTCTCTATAACTGTCACCCACTAGTTATAATTCTTCCCTTGGGAGTTACTATGAATAAATCAAATCTTTCCTCCAAAGACCAGCTCTTTGGCTAGCAGAAGAGAACATGTTCCTCAAAGGTCCTCTTTTGACCAGCGAACAAAAACAAAAACCCAGCTTCAGTCATTACAACTGCACCTTACAGAACCTCTCACCATCTTCTGTAGTTCGTCCCTGGCCGCCTTTATGCAGAGCGGCCAGACTTGGGCACAGTTCACCAGATGTGATTTTTACGAATGCAAAATACATAGTCTTTCCCCTTGCTCTGGATGCCACACTTGTGAAAACGGGGCTGGTGCAGATTGGGTTTGTTTTTGTGGAGGCCCTGTTAGCTGTTGCTGCATTTTAATTTACTGGTCAACCAAAGGCCTCCAGGCCTTTTTCCCTTGACTGATTGCCAAACCAGTTTTCCCCCATTCTCTAATCACAGGGTGGGTCTAAGGACACTCTGTTTCTTGCCTTGTCCTCTCTTAAGCTTCATAAACAACCAAGGCCACTGAATTCCTAGTTGTCAGCTCAGCCCTTCTCTGTATTCTAGAACCATCTCAGACCCTACATGGAGAGACATCTGCAGACTGAGATCTATAACTCTGCAGGGCAGTGCTACTCAGCCTTATTGCTGACCTCACTCTGACTTGTTCTCTAGGGCTCTCGCCTTCTTTGACACTACATACCAACTCACTGAGTCACTGCCTGATTTCGTCCCAGGATCCTGTTCTGGAAGAGGAATCCAGCCTTTACTAGTTACTCTCAGATACCTGACTGGTGGCTGCTGAAGAGTAAGGTGGCATCACCACCAGCATGCAGACTCCCCTGATGCCACGTGCAGCCTGCCTTCTGGAAGACACCTTCTGTCATGACTAGACCTCTCTGATGCCAGCCACATATCTTTCTCAACTTTTGCCTATCTCCTTGAAGGAATCCTGTGCTCCCCCTGCCATCTGTGGCCTTGTCATAAGTGGCAAACACATAGCACATGTGCTACCCTACCCCACCCCTGCACCAATGGCAGACATTGGTAATCAATCTCAGCACTCTTTCCAACTGAGCCTTGCACTGTCTCAGAAACCTCTTTAACACCATGCTCCAGGTAGCCCCGCCCAGTCAACTGGATTTGCCACACAAGCTGAAACCTATTTGCTATTCTGGGCTATTTCATTTGCCTCCAGAGAGTGGGCCTCTTCTCGCCATGTTGGTACTGTTTTAGACATAACTTGCTAAAAATTTAGTATTTTCATAACTTCTAGCTTTGGGCTTTATGTATCCTGATGTTGTTCTTTCAGGCCTGTGCCTCTCTTTCATGTAGGTCATGGTTAAGAGCCCGAGTGCTAGAGTTAGACTGTCTAAGTTCAAATCCAGATTTGGGAAACCTAACAGTTGTATGACCTTGGCCAATTTACTCTACCTTATGAACCTTGATTGTATCATCTATAAAACGGGTGTAATAATAGTGCTTGATAAATATAGTTGTCTTTAGGATTGAATGGGGGAAATATTTGTAACGAGTTTAGCATGGTGCCTGCTATACATTAGAATTCAATACATTAAATATCAACTTAAGAAAACCACATGCAAATTACTTGTCCAAGCCTCACTGAAATTGTCATTGGGATTGTTTAGGATTATATTATTAGAACTATATTTAAGTCATTCTGGAAACTTTCACCTTTTATTAACCATGATCCCCTTTAGAACTTCTGGTCATGTATTTTACCTCCCTTGTCTCTGAGGGTCTGACTTTGCCTTCCCTGCCTGGTTATTCCCAGCATTTCCTTCCTTGATTCATGAACTCTAAGATGACCAGATCACCAGGTCCCAAGGTATTATCTGCCAGGTCAGCAGCCACTTTAGTCATGTTTGAGTCCAAACAGTGATTCCTTTCTTATCTCCCTCTGTCATCTCAGTGAAGCCACCCTAGAAGAGAAAGTATGATACCCCCAGGCAGATAGATCTGTGCAACATATGTGTAATACAAACCAAATGTTAGGACCTGGCCCAGCGACTCTGGGGCCCGCTTATCAAAAACAGCAAGACTAGAGGCCCTTTCTCCATAGCCAAGTCTTCCTCAGGGGGTCGGTTTAGACTGATCGAGTAGCAAGTGCTAAGAAACTGCATCATCCCAGGCTGGCTCGATCTATCTCTCCCTAGATTGTTTTCAGAGGTCTTGGCACTTCCACTTAAGAGGTCATCGTGAGTGCACTCAGTGAGTGCATGTGAAAGGATCACATTCCCAAGATGGGGCTGGCGAAGGCATTAGTCAGCAGTTGTGAAAGAGGCCAGCAGCCTGCAGAGCTGGGAGCACACATTACTGCAGGATTCACAATGCTGCCTGCCTCTCACCCCTATACTCCCCTACCAGGCTCTCTTTCTTGTCTCCGATTTTAAGACGGGTTTAGGATTAAAAGAACAGAAAGAAGCTGATTAACCCAGAATCCCAGTCCCTCTCACTCCTGGGAGAGGGTATGACAGGGTTTACCCAGACTGACATGACGTGGTCCAAGATACAAAGAAGACAGGGTCCCAGGCATCAGAAACAGGATCCAGAGCGGGCACTAGTTCTCGGAAACAAGGCACAATTTTAGGTCTCAAGGCTGGAGGAGAGGTGAGTGTGAGTGAGATTGGTTCTGACTCTTGATTGGGCTGAGAAAGTTTAAATTTCTCCTACCTGGCCCAGGACAGGCTCCAGAGATGGAGACAAGCCTGGGCCAGGTAGGAATCAAAAGTCCCCTTCTTTGGGGACAAGAGGGGCACCCAGACTAGGAACCAGTCTGAACCTACAACTATGGCGCCCTGGCCTACAGCATTGTTAATTGTTCTATTTGTGCCAGCCCAGCTGACTCTTGGAGGGCAAGGGACATTTCTCAATGTTGGCTAATAGACACCCATCACTCCATCTCCTTCCATCCTCCAGGTTGCCCGGCTGTGATTAGTAGGCAGAGCAAGGCCAGGGAGTCTGAGGATTCACAGGAATTTCACAAAGGCAGGCAGGTAGTTATTTAAGGTGATAGACAAACTGTGCTTGAGAACCCAGCACCGAAAAAACTGAAAAGACAAGACAGGTAGGGTAGGTAGAATGTGGCACATCCAAGGAGGACGGCAAGGCTCAATGGCTATGTCTATAAGCTCCTTAGCTATGTCTTCAAGGCCACAGTGACCCAAAGGTTTGGCGTTCCAGAGGTAAAGGGGTCTGAAGCAGGGGTCATACAGGGCGGGAACACAAACACAAGCCCCAATCCTGGGGCAGGATCCAGTTGCTCTTCCTCTTTCACATTCCCTTCTGGGTGTAGGTGACCCTGGGTCCTTGGGTGAGAAATTTTGAGAGGCCTTTGGGTGCACCCTGATTCTACAAGAACAATAGGGGTTCCAGCCTAACTAGGAGAGTCTCATACAGTCAGTGTGACTGTGGGTAGACTAGATACAGAAGCCCTCTTGGCCATGGAGCATTTTGTTTACCCAGGAACTTATATATGACATGGATCAGTCACCTGGGTGTCCTGGGGCTTTGTTCTTGGTTGTCAGATGTTGTAAGAGTTTGTCAGAGAGGACCTGTGGTGGGAACACGGGCTAGGGACTCTAGACTTTGGGATTTGACAGGGAGGATCACAGAATATGGGGAGAACTAATGAGTGTCTGTGAAAAGCTTTGAACGCTACCTTCTCTGTCTTAATGCCAAGCATCACTGTTATTAAGGTGCTTTGAGATCCCCAGATGAAAGTCTTCTGTCATTGGGGGAACAATAATAACCAGCTGCTTTTTTGGAAGGTTGTGGCAATGTGAGGGGCTGCTGACCAAATGTTTGTCATCTTTCAACTCTCTGAGTCCTCTGTATTAACCAAAGTACTCCAGGGAAAACTTGCAGCAAGTATTGAAGACAATAATCTGAATATTAACTTTTACAATTTAAAAATTTCTGGAACATTCTCTTTCTGTGCATTAGTGGTCTTAGCTAATGTTGTTGGTTAGCTTCTCATACACATGTACCAGAAATAAGAGGGATCCAGAAACTTCTGAGGGGGATTACAAAGTAGGTCTGCCATCTCTTGTCTCACCCTTAGGTTGAGAACAAGCTAAGATTTTCCAGAGCACAGTTAATTCCATTTTCAATGTTTTTCAGCAGCACTCATGCCTGAAGTCTCATTGTGCTCATCTGAAACAAGGTCAAGTCTTGCTCTTTCCCATTTGCCCTCTTTCAGTTCTTGGGCAGAGCCCAATCTGGTGATGAATCTCTAAGAAGTTTTTGGTATTTCAGGTGCTGGCTGACAGCACATCCCCCTGCTCTCATGTGCCTTGTCTCTGCTTTGAGTAAATCAGCTTAAGCCAAGTACTCTGCCTGACCACACTGCCCATCAGTGATCCCTTTTCTCACCAATTTCATCTGTACAATATAACCCCTCGATCTAGTGAGCCTGGCATTGTGCTGGGGCTAATGATACTGTGAGGTCAAGGTGGAGCCGTGTTCCCTACTTGTGTTCAATTTAACAATCGCTTAACAAGAAATCATCTCTGGGTTTTGGGAAATGGTTAAAATGGGGTCACTGTCCTCATGGAGCTCATGACTGGACACCTGCATCTGACAGGATGTTGACAGCATCTGTAGCTCTGGCCACAAGCACACACACTCTGGTCTGAGCTCTGGGCTGCTACTGTGTGTGTTCTGTGACCTCTTTTGCTGATACTTCTTGAGGCAGAGGTAGCACTGTGGTAACTTTCTGTGACACTTCCTCACCAATGAGAGCACTAACACCACCTGACCTTGCTATGAATTTGTTCTAGGCTTTCTCCCCCTTCTTCCAGGGTTCAAGCCTTCCAATCTTCATCCAGGGACTCCATTTCTAAATGGCCACTGTGGGAAGCTCCTTTCTGTGTTGGCTGACAGTCTACCTTCTCTACTTTCTGTATTGGTAGAGAAAAGGTTTACGAAGTGGGAAGGAACTCTCCTCATGTTACCACCTTTCTATGTCCATGGTGTGACTTGAAATAGAATCCAATGTGTTAAGCAGAAACCCTAGATGGCAACTCCTAATCCTATCTGAATCTCAGTAAAATGTGGGGGAACCCAGTGACCCCATATATTAATAGATTGAGGTCTCATCAGTAATCTCCCAATATCCAGGCACCCACTCATTGTCCCTTACTGTCTAACTTGCTCCCTGCTCCCAGGATTCAGGGGAATATTCCTGAGGACATCACTATTTCCTTGTCCTCTGGGTGAGCAGTCCTCTTCATAAAGCTCGTAAGCAGTTGTAGGTCATAGGTGTGTCCTAAAATTGTAGCATGGCTTAATTAGCAAAGAATTAGAAACACTCACATGCCTATCTACAGGAAAGTGGTTGTCTTAGTCCATTTTCTGCTGCTACAACAGAATACCACAGACTGGGTAATTTATAATGAACTGAAATTTATTGGCTCATGGCTCTGGAGGCTGGGAAGTGTGAGATTGAGGGGCCGGCATCTGGAGAGGTCCTTCTGGCTGCATCACCCTATGGTAGAAAGGCAAAGAGAGGATGAGAGAGAGATTGGGAAGGGGGCCAAATTTGTCCTTTTATAGGGAAGCTACTCCCACAATAATGGCACTAATTCATTCACAAGGGCAGAACCTCATGGCCTAATCACCTCTTAAAGGTCTCATCTCTTAATACCGTTACAGTGGTGATTAGGTTTCCAACACATGCTTTTGAGGGCAGGGGAACACATTGAAACAGTGGTGCTTAAATTTAAAACAATCTATAAAATAAAATAATATGCAGTAATTTAAAAGATGTAGTAAATCCATAGATACTAAAGTGGGAAGATATCTTTATTTTATTGTTAAAAGTAAATAAAGTGTTTCATAACAATTTATAGTGTGTTCCCATTTTGAGAAAGTTCTGGATAAATGTACATCAAACTGTATAACATAGTGACTGTTTCTGTAAGAGAAATGGGTTCGCAGGTGATATGTGCATGCTTCTTGGTATATATTGTTATATTAACTAAATTTTATAAGTATGAATTACCTTTATGATCAAAAAACTCAACACATCTAAAATTATACTAAAATATGGCAGGTGCTCATTTTATTAAATGAGTAAATGAATAAGCCATGGTTCATATGTAGAAGTATGTCTTTCATAGAAAGAGAAGATCTCTAACAAACCACTGAAAAGTAGACATGTTGAGTTATTGTATCAATTAGGGTCTTTGGTTGAAAGCAACAAAAACCCACCTTCAATGAAAAGCAGGAATTCATTGGAAGGAAACTGAAGGAATTGTTGAACAACCTGGCCTCAGGGAGAACTGGAATGAGGTCAGTTGCTGGGATCTCAGTATAGGAGCCCTTAGATCATGACTATGGGTCTATGGTGGCAGGAACCATAGGACACAACCACTGGACAACTCAGGTGCAACAGCACCTGTGTCCCTGGTCAAGATTCAGATTCCCAGGAAAGAGGATTTGCTTGGCCAATATTGGGTGTTTCAACTCCTGCAAACACAGGTGGGTGAGGAGGATTCTGAATCTTCATGCAACAGAAGGGGAGTTTCTCTGAGGAAAGAGAACTGCTGTTTCCATAGGGCAAGAAAGGATGTTGAGCAGATAAAAATCAGCAGATTTCCACTGTAGTTAATTCTCTGAGCAGTGGCATAAACTCTTACTGAATCAGCCACACTCTCTTGCCTGTTGTAACCTATAGCACATATTTTTGAGGGAAAAATGAATAGAGACTAGTAATACGACCCATGACAAAATAATACAACTGATGTTAATTAGCTTATGAGACTTACAGCCATGACATTGGCATTATTAATATTGTGTTTGAACCGATCTAGTTAATCAGCCATGAAGAACACACCCAGTGCACATGCTCCCTGGGGGTCCCCCTTCCCACACATCCAACTGAGCAGGGCGGTGCTCTGACACTTGTGTCCAGCTGGCAAGTAGCTACCTCCCAGAGCTTCCTTCTGACCATTCGATGTTGGGCCGTGTTCAGGAGTGCTGATAAAATAAGGCAAGTTTCACAGCTATAAAATAATGGGGTCAGACCACACAATCCGCAAATTCTCACCCAGTTCTGATGATCGTATGCATAATTTCTCCAAAAGTTGTCAGGCTCATGAGTCCGAGTCGCGTTAACATGCGAAATGCCACCCAGCATCGTCACCTCAGGTTTGTGTTGGAGTCGGATACAGTACTGTATTCACACTCTGCTGGCTTTTTACATCCACTGTCTGAACCTTGGTTAGTTAGTGTGTGTTGAGATCATATGTTGCCTAGAGTGCACTTCAACAATGGCTTCCTGAGATTAAACATCTGAGAAATCTGCACCATTTTTTATTGTGTTCTTGGCTTAAAGATGTATTAGTCAAGATTCTCTAGAGAAGCAGAACCAATAGGAGATCTCTCTCTCTCTCTCTCTCTCTCTCTCTCTCTCTCTCTCTCTCTTTGTTTTTCTCTGCCTCTCTCCCCTGTCATATATATATGAGAGAGATTTTTATAAGTAATTGGTTTATGTGATTCAGAGGCATGCAAGTCCAAATCTGCAGTGTGGGCAGGCAGCCTGGATACCCAGGAAAGCCAATGGCACAGATGAAGTCCAAGGCAGTCTGCTAGTGAATTCCCTCTTGACTGGAGAGGCCAGTTATTTTGTTCTAGTCAGGCCTTAAACTGATTGGATGAGCCCCACCCACATTATGGAGAAAGACTTGCTTTACCTAGAGTTCACAGATTTAAATGTTAACCCCACTCAAAAATACCCTCCAACTCAACACATAAAATTAACTGTCACAAAAGAGTCAAGCAATTTTGATTGTTTTTATCTCAACAGATTGATCCTTCAATGTGATTTTAAAAATTTTGTGTGTGGGACTAGTCATAGGTTACTTCCTAAATATTTCTTAAATATTATATTTACCAAGTGCATCCACATTTTTACATCTCTGCAGATACAACCCTAACCCAGGCTGCCGGCATCTCTCCCTTATATAGCTGTAACAGCCTCCCAGCTGGCCTTCCTGACTCCAAGCTTGTGTCCTTTCCATTTAATCTCTAATATTGCAGGAAGAATAATCGCTCTAGGGCCAAATATTGATGGTATCTATCCCCAGTTTAAAATTCTTCAATGGCTTTCCATTTTACTGAGAAAAAAGCTCAAACACTTTAAAGTGGCTTCCCTGTCCTGCTCTTAAACTTCATCCACAGGAATTTCTTGAACCCACAAAGCTCTCCCAACTTTCTATGCCTCGGGACCAAAACATAGCTGCTTCTCTTCTTTGCCTATGTCCTATCCCTCCTTCAGATCCTACCTTAAATGTCAGCACCCACCTCCCCAACTAGATTGGGTGCTCCTTATATTTATTCACTTATCCATTCATTCAAAAGATATTTATTGAACCCTATTGTATGCCAGACACTGATCTGGGTGCTGGGGATACATCAGTCAGATAAAAAAAAATGACTTAAATCCCTGTTGTGCTGTAGGTTCCTATATTGTACTTCTCTATCTTTTCATATGTGATTCCTATGGCTTGTTAATAGTCTGCCTTCTCATGAGGCAGGAATGAATTTTTCACACTTGTGCCTCAAACTACCACTGGACATAATAGCTATTTAATAAGTATGTGATGAATAAATGCCTGAATGAGCCAAGTCATGTAGTTGGTAGTCATGTGTTGTTGACTTGGCCCTGATCCTGGCCAGCAACTTGGTCCTGACCCTTCCACCCTTCTGCTGATCAACAGTTTTATATTTATATTTTCATTTATATTTTATTTTATTTATATTTTTATTTATATGTCTTTATATTCCCAAAGCTTTTCTTTTATTATTATTATTATTATTATTATTAAAAGGTTATGTACATTGCCCTTACCCTCCAAAAGCTTTTCTCATTACCTGGTACACAGTAGGTGCTCAATAAATATTGAGATGAATTGTGAGTCAGCAACTCACAGCAAGAGCTTGAAGTCTTTGAATTTAGCTGATTGGGGAAGGATTTTTATCATATATAGCCTTACTGTCTACTTTGCTTATGGGAAAGTCTGATCCTGCTAACAAATGTACATTTTGTAAAAACCAGCCAGGATCACCCAGAAATTCTTGGGAGACCCAGGTCTCTGATTGGATTTAGTTATATGCTACTTGAATAATGTAAATATTTCAGGTCAAAAATCATGTGAAATGAACAGTAGTCCTCAGTAAATGTGCCTATTTATTAGCTCAAGAATAAAAAGCTCTGGGAATTAATTTCCTTAGAATGAGATTGTTGCCAAAAGCAGAGTAGCTTCTTCTTACACATATGAAGTGTGTATAGAGTTGATTTAGTCACTATAATTTGATAAGGCTGGATTATTTTAGTGGATGAAGAACTAGCCTTAAGTCTGAGGACTGTGTAGACACACTACTAAGTCTTATAATAAGTCACCTGGTTTCCTGGCTCTGGGTCACTACTCTTTTTAGAGTGGATGATGCTACCAAAGCAACTTCCTATGTGGACTGTGCTCTGATGCTTTATCAGTCAGAAATCCCGAGGCCAGGCAGTCTGCACCAGGCCAGTCTCCTTGTTAATCCCCCTCTGACTCTGACTTGTACCCACCCCATGACTCACATTGCATTTCCAATGACTTGGTATCTTTTCTTCACTCTCTCCCTACATCTGAATGCTGATCCCCTGTAACCTGGATCCTCTGGGATGGGGTCCTTCCTTGCCTTTCGCTACCCATAGTTCATTTCTTCTAGGAACTGGGATCTTCCTGTTTTCCCTAGTTCCCATGCCTGGGTGTTTGCTACCTGCTGCTGCATTACTTGGTGCTGACAACTTACCTACCCAGACATCTCCCTTTTAGGTGATGCTTGACCTCTTTGCCATCCCTCGGGTCTCTGGGATTCAGCTCTCCCCTTTCTGGACTATCTTACAACCAACCTGGTCCAGGTAGGAGCATCTCCTTCCCTCTGCTAGTCAGCTCTTTGCTGGGTTTGGAGAGGGACTAAGAAAAAGAGAGAAAGAAGAGAAAGAAGTGGGCAGGTGGAAGAGGGGGAAAGAGACAGAGAGATTGGTTTGTAAATAGAATCTTTTTTTTCTCACTCTCATCAGGTGGCTAACAGGAAAGAAGCGGAGGGAAGACAAGTATGAAAATAAATGTGGTATCATCATGAACTCAGAAACACCGGTCCACTTTTCTTGCAGAAGATCAGAGGGATTCCTACTCCAGGATAATAACTATTTCCTGAGATTTGCTGTCCTAGAAAAGTCTCGTCATTTTCTGTCCAAGCAAAAGAGCTACATACCTCAACCCTCAGTCTGCTACAGATACCATCATGTTTAACATTACCTTAAAGTGGGAAACTCTGTCCTCTTCGGAGACATATGTCAATTTCTGCCATCTGAGCCTTCACTAATCTTCCAGGCCACTCATTTATGCAAAAGCAAGGCTTGGACTTCGGTTGCTGTTTTCTTTTAAAAGTTCTGTGCTTTAACACTCTCTTTACCTTTTCTTTGTGATCATTGGAAATAGGAGTGAAGTTAACACTCTGCAATCCCAGCCACGCAGTCAGGGAAGGCTAACTGAATCACTTACAGCTATTTCTTTCTCAATGTTCAGCTTTAAATGGACTAGAGTGTTGGGTATTTTAGAAATACAATGGCCTGTCATCAAGTATAACATAAGTAGTTATTATTGAGCGCTTACTGTGAGATAGGCACAGTGGTGTGCTAATAAACTGCCTCAGCAAAACGGAAACAAAGCCCTGGTTTGTATTGTTGCCTGTTTCCATGACGGAAATGCTCCCGTCATGGCCAATTTCAACCTACCAAAATTGAGAGGAGTTGAGAATCAGAATCTTAAAGAGAGAGGCAAAATAGGTTCTTACGAGGCAGTAACAGCTGTTTTAGCACACTGCAGGCATTTTATAATGGCCACCTCTGCCAGTCCCGTTATAGCCCCATGAAGTGGGAACTATCCGAACAGAGGGAAGGGCCAGAAAAGGGTGAAAATATTTTACAAGCTGTCTCTTTAAAACTTCCCCCACTCTTTTTGGGAATTAAAACCTGCTTCCCTGCCTCAGGCCAGTGGTCAGGAGGGGGTGGGAGAGTGTCCTTTGTTCTCTGTACCACAGGAGATGACTCAATCAAGATTGTCTTCCTTGGAGATGGGATGGATCAGAAACGTCAACTACAGTTAAACAGCAATAGCCTGAAGCTGAAAACCCTCCCTTTAAAAGCTCTGTATTTCTGCTTTTAGTTAGGAAAACTGGTAGTTTAAGACAGGAGTCTGCCATTTTCTTTATTTGCCGGCAAATTAATAAACCTTCCTTTCCTTCGCCTCAGACCACTTGTCCTCCTGATGTGGCCTCGGGGACAAGTGCTGTACTTTCGGTAACACTATTATTATCAGGAAAACAAGATTCAGAGAGATTCAGCAACTTTCCAAAGGCTACACCTACAAAGAAGAGTAGAAGATATCTATCTAAGTCTGTGTATAAGATGGAGCAGGGACTCTTCTTAGGGGCATGCTGTGCCCTCCAAGCTTGGAAAATAAAGAAAAATCTTGAGTTCTCTACAGGGAAGTTAGCAAGCCTTAAAGTGTGAATGGGAATAACAATGTTCACAAGGTGTTTTGGTTCCATATGGACACTTAACATGAGTTCTTGAGTTGTTTTTCATCCACCCACTGGATGAAAAATGCAGATAAAGGAGAACTGAGGAATTGAACTCCGGTCACCCCTTCTTTGTTCTAAATCCTCCCCCCACCCCAGGGGCCTGTCACACCCGCTTTAACATTCCTTTTAATCTAAGAATCCACCTCTGCTCCCAGCCCACTTTAGGATATCCTGCCTTGTTGGGCCAAGCCAGTGTATAGTCTCCATGTATTGATTTGCAATTTTGCCTGCCTAAAATGTATCCCTGCCTTTAAAAACCCTGACTTGTAAGCCATCAGTTGAGAGTTGGGCTTTTTAGTGTTAGCTGTTTGTTCTCCTTGCATGGTGCCCTTTCTCCCACTCCAACTCTTGGCTTCAGTGTCTGGCTCTACTGCACTGGGTGAGTGGACCCCAGCTTGGTTCAGTAACATGTACTCCAAATTTGTGCCCACTGATGGATTTAAAAGATCCTAGAATCTATTAATCTATTATTAATCTATTAATTAATTTTATTTGCATAGAGCAAAGAGGGTTCTGAATCTACATCTGATTTCCTTAACTTTATAATGTTCACAAAAAGATATCCTACCTTCCTACAGTCAGAGGAAAGTAAAGAATACTTCCCTTTGTAAGGCTTCTCCGTTTTGCAGAGAAATAAAGTATGTAAGGTACTTTATCAACTTTTTTCCTTTGAAAGAACAGAAACGATGGAAGGGGTTCAGAGCGAACATCTCTTTTGTTTAGCTGATATTTATGACCCAGTCCCTTCCTAAGCTTAAAAAGTATCTTCAAGTTCATTGCATGTCTATCAAGTCAAGGTTAAATTTGCTAGTACCACAAGTCCAGTGTTTCCATTTGCTATAGGGGATTCTTTTCTCTGGATGAAGTACGTGTTTCAGCTGTGCAGAAATACTTATTTAGGGGCCCCAGACTTGTACTCCTTCATAGGGATGTTCACATTGGTTGTTATGTGTAGCTGAAAGGACTTGCTGGGTCTCATTTAGGTACAGACACATACATATACTTTCATCCACTAGATAGGGTTTTGTTAAGAGTTAGTAGGTTAAAAATAAGCCAAACCATTTTCTTGACTATTATAGTGATCAAACCAGTGGAATGTGCAGAGAATGTCTCTGTCACTAGATCAAAGTTTAATATATTTATTCTTCTGGAATAAGTGTGGAAAGGGAACTATAGTTTTTGATGGTATTGGGTTTTTATAGAAGTCAAATTTGTTGTGCCTGCACAACCTGAAACAAGACACATAAGTTTGGAAAATGAACTCACAAAAGGACAAAAAAGACAAGTGGATTCACTCATGCTAATGCCTCCAGATGGTGCTGAGCACAGAGCACAACTCTGTCCTTGACATACGTTGCATATGTATGTCTCCATTTCAGAGGGCTTCTGAACAGCCCTCTTGTGTTCTTGAAAACTCCCCTATAGCAGAGAAATCCCTATGAAGTTTAAATCAGAAGGGGAAGTTGGAAATTTCCTCTCAGCTGGGACTCTGGTTCCCTATTCACAGTTACTTTTACTTGTTAATTTTCTTAAACAATGGCAAGAGGGACACTTAAGTGCCAAAGATCAGTGAAAGGTTGAGGGAATATCTCTACATTCTCTGGGGGTAGGTTGTACTTCAAATAGACTCCTTTCCTAGCCACTCTTCTGTATTGGTAACCAGAGCTTGCAGCGACCACTGCTCATTCATTTCTACACTGTTGCCTGGTCTTCAGCACTACCTTCTGATGAGTAGTTTCCATGGCAACCAGAGTAACACCTCAATTCTGCCACCTCCTAACTGCAGACATGAAAAGGGTAAACAAAACACAAGCTTAGAGAAATCAATCTGCAACAGAGGAGTTTAAAAGGAATTGCAGTTTAATCATCAACAATTATGTAATACCAACAATCCAAATTGAATGGTCAAATTTTACTTCGCCTTTGCTGGTTAGTATTATTTTCTTTTTTGGCATCTCTCCCAGATGATGCATATTCATCCTTTTGTTAATTGATTGCAATTTCTAGAAGGCAATGGACTAAAATAATGTTTCTCAACCTGGAGGTTAGGATTCTTTAAGAGGTCATAGATCTTTCTGATACAGAGAAAGAACAGAGGATAGAAAACTGCAGATTCTCAAAGAGAAATAACTAGCAGTCTCCAGAATTATTTTCCTCCAATTTTTTCAGCTTCCCAAACTTCCTGCTTGCCTTTTTCTTTCCTGACTTCTCCACAAGTCAAACTAACATTGATGACTGACAGGAGAAAGATGAGCAAGGTACCAAATAATGTATAAGAAAAGATAATGAGGGAAAGGATGGCTTTACACTACCATTTACTGCTACCTCTCAAGATTTACCTAATCACTGAATGCTTGAGACTTGTCTCTTAGAGAAAATCTGAGCTGTAGACCACCATGACCTCTTCATTGTTTGAGTTTTATTTATTCATTTAACCAATATTTGTTCTAAATGAATGTGCCAGATATACAGAGAGGAATATGACAGACAAGTTCTCACAGAGATTATAAAGCTATCCTAGCTTTTTTTCCCTCCAACCATTTGGTTGCTTAGGGAATTAAAATAAGCTCTGCCAAACCAAGATAAGGGTAGCAAAGTGACCAGGTTTGCCAAAAATGACTAATATTAAGCGTGCAGCTGCTAAGTAGGCTATCACAAAGTAAATTCAAAAAAGTATGCCATCCAGACTAGAGAAGTCTGCTGGGGAAAATGAAACAGGTATCCCATAGGCTTAGAAGGGACACCATGGATGGCCAACAGAGTAGATAAGCTCTGATACTAGAGGACAGGTTCTCTGCTCATTATTTTTACTGTTTAGTGCCTCTATGTGACCTTGATCCTACAGGTCAAAACTCCAGTAAGAAGGATATCCCAGATCTACCCTGGAGCTATGATCGTCCTTGGGGATTGGGAAGGAGAGGCATTGGGATCCTCTTTTTCAGTTTTATATTTATTATTTTATGCAAATAGTTCTCTTAAAACAGTTAAAAGAGGAAAAGAGTAAAAGATGTACTTTCTTTTATCTTTTCCTACATAATTACTTCTATTGGTGCTCTTAATTTGTTCATATGGATTTGAGTTACTATCTGTCGCTTTTTCTTTTCAGTCTTTAGTATTTCTTGTGAGGCAGGTCTACTGTCAATTCATTCTCTGTTTTTACTTATCTGGGAAATGTCTTTATTTTGCCTTCATTTTTGAAGCATAGTTCTGCTGGATATAGAATTCTTGGTTGTTAGTTCTTTGTTCATTTGGCACTTTGAATATGTTATCCAACTGCCTTCTAGCCTCCATTGTTTCTGATGAGAAGTCAGCTATTAATCTTATTGAGGTTACCTTGTATGTGTGAGTTATTTTTCTCTTGCTGCTTTCAAAATGTTCTCTTTGTCTTTTGACAACTTGACTATGCTGTGTCTAGGTATGGATCTCTTTGAGCTTATCCTACTTGAGGTTTATAAAGATTTTTGTATGTGTAGGTTAATCTTTTTTTAATCAAATTTGGAATATTTTCAACCATTGTTTCTTCAAAAAAAATATATATTGTTCCTCTCTCGCTTGCTCTCTCTCTCTCTCCTCCTCCTCCTTCTTTTCCTTCTTCTATTCCCATGATGTGCATATTGGTTTGATGAATGGTAACTCACAGGTCTCTAAGACTCTGTTCCTTGTCTTCATTCTTTTTTTCTTTGTTCTTCAGATTGGACAATCTCCCTATTTCCAAGCTTCCTGATTTTTTTCTTCTGCCGCTGCAGATCTGCTTTTGAGCTCCTGAAAATGAAGCTTTCACTTCAGTTATTGTACTTTTCAACTGCTGAATTTTTATTTGGTTCTTTTTCTTTCTTTTTCTTTTATTTTTTTGAGACAGAGTCTCACTCTGTTGCCCAAGCTAGAGTGCCACGGCATCAGCCTAGCTCACAGCAACCTCAAACTCCTGGGCTCAAGCAATCCTTCTGCCTCAGCCTCCCAAGTAGTTGGGACTACAGGCATGTGCCACCATGCCCGGTTAATTTTTTCTATGTATTTTTAGTTGTCCAGCTAATTTCTTTCATTTTTAGTAGAGACAGTGTCTCCCTCTTGCTCAGGCTGATCTTGAACTCCTCACCTCCATCAATCTTCCCATATTTGGTTCTTTTTTATAATTTCTATTTCTTTATTATATTCTCTTATTGGGGAGGCATTATTATATTTTTATTTAATTATTTAAACATGATTTATTTCTTTGAAAATATTTGTAATGGTGATTTGAAGTCTTTGTTTCCTAAGTCCTATACCTGTCCTCTCTTAAGGACAGTTTCTGTCCAGTGCCCAGCTTTGGTCAAGTATTTTAAATTTTTGATTATTGTTTTCATTTTAAAATCAGGTTTCCTAGTGGTCACCCCTGGGTCAGCATAACTAAAAATGATCATCCAATGATTGCTCAGAAGTTTACCTTAGGCACCTTAAGCCAACAAACTTCTACTCATTGCCAAGGGATCTATGTGTGGGTCGGTGCCCACATTTGAACAGTTTACAACTCTACCTTGAATTTCACTTTCTGCTTGCACAGAGAGAGCCTCATGGTCAGCTGGAAGCCCTGGGGCCCTCTTTGGTCTTTCCTGAGTGTAAATGCAACCTGTGCATGTGCACAATCTTCCAGAACCCTAGCACTATATCAGAGCTTTTTGAAATACTCATGGCTATCTCGTTTTCCCTCTTATATCTTTTAAATTTTTGGCTGGTTTGTTGCTTGTCCCAACTGGTATTGCAGACATAGGCAGCTATCATGTTGGCCTTCCAAATTGCTGGCCAATAATTGCTATTGAATTTGAAATGCCCCAGGTATGGGGCTCTTCTGGGGTGCTTCAAATCAGAGCTGCGCCCTCCATGGCACTGACACTGCCAGTCTTTATGGCTATTGTACCATGAACCTAGGGAGGAAGAATGGGAACAGCTCCAAATTAAAATGCCACGGATGCCGCTGTTCTTACCAAAGTTCAGTAGTTTTTCTTGAATAATTTGTCATGTGCCTTTGGTTATTTCCAGAGTTCTGAAATGATTGCTTTTGATAATTTTGCCAGTTTTGTGCGTGCTTCTTCTTAAGGGAGGATTTGTCAACGTCCTCACTCCACCATTCTGAAAGTGCCCAGGTCTCTCAGCACCTCTGTTTGGCACTCGGAACTATAATTAATTATAAGAAAACTGTCGCCACAGAAACTAAGTGGATAATTGGTTGGTATGGTAGCAAAATAATTGCAATTAAAAATCTATTCATATCCCTTAAAAACAAATTAATTCAGTGTGAAACATATGCAAGCAAGAAGATTTTTAGATTTATCATAAAAAAGTATTCAATAGGCCGGGCGCGGTGGCTCACGCCTGTAATCCTAGCACTCTGGGAGGCCGAGGCCGGAGGATTGCTCAAGGTCAGGAGTTCGAAACCAGCCTGAGCAAGAGCGAGACCCTGTCTCTACTAATAATAGAAACAAATTAATTGGCCAACTAAATATATAT
>CAUYRT010031925.1:0-59275 GCA_963574885.1 Lepilemur ruficaudatus | reverse complement strand
ACAGAGTCTCACTCTGCTGCCCGGGCTAGAGTGAGTGCCGTGGCATCAGCTAGCTCACAGCAACCTCAAACTCCTGGGCTCAAGCGATCCTTCTGCCTCAGCCTCCCAAGCAGCTGGGACTACAGGCATGCGCCACCATGCCCGGCTAATTTTTTCTATATATTTTTAGTTGGCCAATTAATTTCTTTCTATTTTAAGTAGAGACAGGGTCTCACTCTTGCTCAGGCTGGTTTTGAACTCCTGACCTTGAGCGATCCGCCCGCCTCGGCCTCCCAGAGTGCTAGGATTACAGGCGTGAGCCACCGCGCCCGGCTCGAATCTTCTGATTTTACAGATGGGGAAACAGAGACTCAGAGAGGGGAATTGACTTGTCTAAAATCACCATTTAGGTTAGCGGTAGAATGAGGAATAGAATCCAAGTTTCCAGATTCCCAACCCTGTGCTACTTTTTTCTGTGATGCCCTAATTTTCAAAGGTAGAAATTAAAAACCTAGCTTCAGGAGAGGATCAGGAGAAAAGGAGGACAGAAAGACCCACCCAGGACTAGGGAAAACTCTGGAGCAAGGACCCTGATTCTTACTAGCAAAGCTCCAGTCTGGCTCTCTAGTAAGTAGGAATTTTAAGCAAACACCTCTATCTTGTATTTTCATTTATGCTAACCTGTTCCTCTTTTCTGTTCCCGTTTCCCCTACCATCCTCAGTCCTTTTTCTGACCGGCAGCATGGTGGAAGTGTAATTGTAATTGAGGCAGACCGGCTTTGTGATACTTCCTTCTTCCTTCCCAATCTCTGCCCCACCCTGCTTTTACACCTGTGTAGGATTAGGAAGAGGAATGAGGTAAAACTGGGCACCTTTAGGCCAGCCTCACTGGCTGCAGATAGCTGGCAAGGTTGGGCAGCAAGGTGGGTATGGAAGTGGCTATGGGTCCAGTCCTGCAGGGCCAGTGCAGAGAAGACCAGATCAGATGAAAGTAAGGCACAAGCTTTTGGCACGGAGGAGCACTCCCACTGGGCTTTGTAATTGATTCGTTATGTAAGACACCAGGTTTATACCACCCCAATTCACCAACGATATAATTTCAGGCCAGAAAACCAAATTCTTTTACAATAAGAAGTACAAACGGTGCAAGCTAGACCCAGAGTAAGTGCTCAAAAATATTGAAGTACATTGAAACAAAAATTCTATAATAATGTTTCTTGGGCTTGAGTATTCATTCCCAACCAGCATGGCCTGCTTTCCCAAGGAAAGGTCTGAGAAATGTCAGATTTGCCTGCTTTATTCATTCAGTATAAACAAATATTGATTGAACATCTACTATGTACCAAACGCTGTGCTATTGTCCAGGAGTAGAACGATGAACTGAAGATATAGTCCCTGCCCTTATGGAGCTTACGTTTACTAGGGGAGAGAGTCAAGCAAAAAGTCCATTGAAATATAGAGCAATAAATGCACGGGGTGCTATTGGAGCATATAAGAGGGGCATTATAACAGTATTTAATACTCTACATTAATGTTTTATTGGGAGGTGCAATTCACACAGCAAATGTGAGACAGAAATGGAGAAAAGGGAGGGAAGGAGATGACGCATAAGGGGGTGTATTACTGAGTGGGTCACAGCTCGGTGAAAAGCACAGGCAGTAGTTTAATCACGCAAATGTCTCCAAACGGACCACATGTAACCACCAGCGCTCAGGACAGTCCATGAGAGGGAGAAAGGAAGAGAAAATTATCTGCCCGATCCCTCCTGTATCTCATCTCTAACTCGTCAATTGTTACTTCCAATTCCACGTGGAATTAAGTCCTCTGCACTTCTGGGCTGTGCAGCGTCTCTGTCCAGCCACTGGAGGGGCCGGATGCCACGTGCAATGGCTCGCTGCTCTAGCGGAGTCCAGAAGTGATGGGAAGAACCAGAGTCTCCTTGGGGTTGTTCATATTCTGGGACTCCAGATAAAATAGAGGATGACCAGTTAAATTTGAATTTTAGGTAAACAATGAATGATTTTTCTTTTTAGTGTCGGTACTCCCCAAATGTTGTGTGGGATATGCTTAGACTAAAAAATTATTCGTTTATCTGAAATTCAAATTTAATTGGGTATCCTGTATTTATATTTGCTAAATCTAGCAACCCTACTCTTGTTGTGCTTCAGTAGGAGCCACTGGGTAGGTGGAGACTACGCCAGAGCCCAGGCCCCTTCCTGCAAAAGGGGCAAGTGGTTTTGGAAGGGCAGGGATGAGCCACAACCAGGCCTCTTCACAGAGGAAGCAGCCGAGGGTTTGGGAAGGGGACCCCGCAGGGAAGGGACACAACATAAGCCTGTGGATTCAGCAGAGGCTTCTAGGAAGAAGTCATGTTTAAACTGAAATATGAAGAGCAAGCAGGAACTAGCCTGGAGAATTCGGGGAGGAGCCCAATTTGAATAAACAGTACACACTGCCCAGCCCTTGGAGGGTACCCTTCAGGGTTGAGTAACTGCCTGCAGCTCCAAAGACAGCTCTTCACTTGGGTTTGCCTCTGCAACCCTCCCTGATACATGTTGCTAATATTTTCTTACATTTTATACAGCCCCAAACTTGTAAATATTTCATATGCATGTTAGGTTGAAATTGAGGAAAGTCCCACAACTATCCCAGGAGGCTGGGATCCCCCTGCCTCACAGTTGGGACGGGATTCTCCCGGGCTATATTGGAGCTCTTCAGAAAAATGCCCCACATGGAGGGATTGTGGAAATATTGAAACATTTTCTTCTGGCAGGCTTACTGCTGCTTCTCTGATCCTGCCAGCTGCCCATCCCTGACTTGGAAACCACTGTGTCGAGGTAGCTCCTGTTGTGTGTGCTTCACAGTTGAGGAGATGAAGGCTTAGGGAGACTCCAGAACTTGCACAGAGTCACAGTTGGAGCCAGAATGTCGCCTGTATTTTAACTCCGAAACCTCTATTTCACATCCATGTCCACCAGTCTAGCAGTTGAGGTATTTGAGCAAAATAGCCAAAGCAGAACAAAGTCTAGGGACTGAATGGGCACAGAACTCAGACTATGCTCCCAATCGCATATTTCAATGACCAACAAACAGAAGAGACAATGGGAATATTTCAATAGAGGACACAAAACTGTTAATTCTACGTGATTCTGTGATGGAAGGAGAACCTCACCTAACTTGCTTGTTTTCACTTTAATCTGCTCTTAGTTATTTCGGGTAGAAAGAAAAACGGTGGTAATTTTTACTTTGCTTCAGCTCAAAGTCCATCAGAAGATCCCATGGTAAAAAGGAGGGAAACATTGCTTATTAGATTGGTTTTATGTTACTCAATTATGAAACAAATACAGAAATATGAAATCCTCCAGCAGTTAATTCAGAGAGACCTAATGCAGCTCAATCATTTCTTTTCGTTCAAATCTTCCTTAAAGAGGATGACAGGAAAGATGTGGAGACTGAGAAATGGGGATGTAAGAGAAATTCCACTGTATTTCCAGTCCCGTTGCGTGCAAAGCTCTTCATGCTAAAGTGTTAAAGGAGAATGCAAGAGACACTTTTCATATTAGGCTGATGTCATTAGGAAGCCTGAAGGCAGATGGGGAGGGGGAAATGGGTGGTCCTAATTGCTCAGTCCTTGCAGAGCTCAGCTTTGAGGGTAGATGAAAGGGAGGGCTGGCTCTGAGGGCTCGCTCTGTCTCCCAGACTCCTAAAATAGCATTAAATTTGACATTGGCTACTTCAAAAATGGCACCTACAATGGATGTCTGACCAATAACAGATGCTTAATAAGTATTTATGTAGGGAATTGAAGTAATAGGTTTCCATTAGAATATCCTGAAATGTCCTCAGGGCTCAGTGGAAATCAAGAGCGTGACTGCTTAGTGGTGTCTGCCTTGATGAGGACTAGGGAAGTGGATGCCTTAAGGCTAAAAAGGCTGTCTTTGCCACACTGGGGTGTCCTTCTTTTTTATTTCGAAATTTTTTAAATACTTTTTTTTTTAGAGACAGCATATAGCTGCATTGCCCAGGCCGGGGCTCCAGCAGTCCTCTAACCTCAGTCTCCGGGATAGCTGGGACAGAGGGTGCGAGCCACCACGCCCAGCTCCTCTTTCGTACTGTGGCAGTACCACCTTAAATCACAGGCTTTTGTCCTCCAAATCTAAATTTCCAAACGACAAAGAGAAAAAAGAGCAGAAAGGGAATAATTGATGAGGAGAAAGGATCAGAGAATGTGGGAGGAAGAGAGGAAGGAAAAGAGTGCTAATAGAGGAAAGAAATCAGATGGCTTAGGTTGCTAGATTCTGGCCAGCTTTTAATGCGAATATGCAGAATTGCGCAGGGGCCTTCTGTTCTTACCCTCCAGCTTAAAAAGAGTCCCCAAACCACCATGTTCTATATTTGTGGTCAGTACCTACACAATCCTGGTGGGAAGAACAGCCTCTGGGGGAAAGGAGCTGACATAACAACTCTTAAAACAGGAATCACTGTTCAGAAAAGAAAATATTGTCGCTTTGTTCACTGATACCTTCTAGAGTTTCTGGAACCAAGTTTATTCTAGAATCCATGAAAGTCATAGGTCTCTGATCCTTTCAACAATTATTTGACTGTCAGTTTTCAGACTAGTCTCCTAGATTCCTGCTAAAAAGAAGAAAGGGAATGGCCCCGGCAAATGCAAACGGACTTTCCACCTCCTTTTAGATGGCAGGTGAAAGGCAGAAGTAGCCAACACCTGGACTAGTTCCAAGCCCGCACAGAACTGAATCTCAGACGTGAGTCACGGTTTGGCTTTGCATGAGATGGTGTCAGAAGGTTACACGTGCTCAAAAGGAGAAAGAAAGCAGACATGGGACTTCCCTTTTTCCTCTTTATGGAGGAAGTGAAATCGCTCTTGGGCAAAGCAGCTGCAATACCTTTTGTGGAGGAGTTACCACTTTCTTGTAGAGGCCAAAGTTCAGTTTTTTACCTCAGGCCCTTAACTCCTTGAGTGTGGCCATCTGGAGGCTTTATGCGATGGCGTACGCATTTCAGTACAAGAAAAAGCAGGGGAAATTGCTGGTGAACAGAGTACAACAGGAAAGGTGTGGGTGAAATGCGCTGGTCAAACTCTTGTCCCCACTTCCTCACACCTGACCGCTAAGAGCCGCTCTTCCTGCTCCGGGCATGCAGCTTTAAGTAAGGCTGAAATTCCCATCACTTGCACTTCTCCTTTCATTGTTCTCCCAGTTGAAAAGAAAACTTCCTTGAGCACAGAAATCACAAGTCCATAGGCTTTGGATCATTGCAGGCATATGAAGATTCCAGAAATAATTTGTTTCTTTTGTTTTTTTAATATATATTTTTTGGTTATTTTCCTGACTACAAAAGTGATGATTATCCAGTCTCTATTGTTGTTTGGTACATAGTAGTTCTGAATAAAAATTTCTCAAATGAATAAACATATCCTCATTGTTGAAAACTCAAAAAAAACCACAGAAAAGTTAGAGGAAAAATTAAAATATTCAGAAAACCCACCAACCGGATATAGTTACTGTCAATGGGTTGGTGTATATCCTTCCAGTTATATATAGTTGGGGTCATGCTAAATGTATATCATGCTTTTTTCCACAATATTATGGCATAAGAATTTTTCATGTTGCTAAAATTGTTTGAAATAATTGTGGTGGCTGTAAAATATTTTGTCATATGCGTACAATATAATTTCACTCTTGTTGGCTGTTTTAGCTATTTTCATTTTTTTCTATGACAAAAATGAAGAGAAGAGGAAGACTATAGCAAAAAAAAAAAAAAGAAGACAATGACTGGATGTTTAGAGATATAGGAACACCTGAATATAGAATTGTCTATGGTAACTTTGTTTATATTCTCATTTCAGGAGAGTGAGGGCTCTGTAAAGAGAAAACAGAGAGTAAGAAATTGTCAGCATGTCTCCAAAACAGTACAAGTGAGAGTGTATTCTAATTCTGATGAACCATCCCTGAAATAGTTTGAAGAGCAATGTGCAGATATTTCAAGAGGCTTATTGGAAGTACTCAAGGACATTCCACTCTAATTTTTCTAATTCTGGGATCACTCTGCTAAGATATAAATTTATAACTAACTGATATATAAATTACCCAGAACATCCTGTGCAAAGGTTCGGTTCTCTAGCCAAATATAGATTGGACACTGGTTCATAAATTAATCCCTCTTGGGTGGATAGTGTCAGTTTCCCAAAGCATGAAAACTGTGGTATGAATAGACCCAGAATGTGATGTTTTTGGATTTAGAGAACACCACCAGGTTTTAATAATCACTAGTGAAGCTTAGCCTGGGAAGCTAGGCAACTGACCTATTCTTCCCAAAAACACTTTTCAACTGTGTCAGTGACAATCTGATGTAATTCAATTCCTTGGAACCTTCTTTCCAGGATGTATACAGGTGACAACATAGTGATACCTGTCAATTGAAAGATGACTTTTTCAGTTTCCGCATGGCATCTGGCTCATGATATGATTTTGGGAGGCATGAGGGTGCAATTGGGAGCTTCAGTAACTCCTCTGGATTCCCTGGCTACCAGTAAGTGTACTAAGACACAGACTAATCATCCCAAAGAATTAACAGAGCTGGGCTTCAATCAATCCTGGTACTAGATCAGTGGATCTGGGAACATTGCTCTAAATCATGGGATCTAATAGAGCTGGCATCAACATATAAAAGAAAATTCATGAAATCATGTTCTCCTAATGATATAACAAATGAATTGTTGCTTTTTTAAAAACTTAAGAAATGAGAAACCACATTCTTTTTTTAATGCACCTATACTGATTACATGTACTTAGCAATGGAATGAAAAATTAAAGGTATAACAACAGGTACCAACTCATTGCAAAATGCACACACACACAGAGGACATATAAATGTCAATACATATACACATATATTCCTTGGCTATTGTCTGCTTTTTATAAATCAAAATCTAGATTATAGTGTGGTTTTGTCTTTGCTTGAGCATTTCTATTTGAAAGGAATAGATAGAAATGTGGGGGCCCCCACCCTCACTCTGAATGTTTAGGACAATGCAGACTGAGGCTTCCCAGATTATATGGCAAACTGAATCCTCTTCAGGCCCCTTCAGCTCTGCTCCAGAAAATTCCATCTCCAAAGACAGGACTATTAGGGCTTGTAACAAGAAGCCCCACAGGATGTGTGTCTAAGGTTTTCACTCCTTCTGTGGGAACAGCCCCCACCTCCCTCAGATGAATGGGAAACCCGAGGGCTGACCTTGACCTACCGCTAGCGTGGCTATGGTAGAGGAAGAGTGTCTCGGTAAGGATCATGTTGCCATTCACCTCTGCATTTCCAGTAAAAGGAAACTGGTATTGGAGTTTAGAAGAGAATAGTCAGTGAAAATTTAAAACATCATGTCATGTCCAAGGGTGTGAACAAGAAGCAAAACCAAACGTTTCTAGTGGAGGATGTGAGGTTCAGGGTCACACTCTTTCCGAGTGTAGTGAACTGTCAAGCACATAGAGCTGTGTTAGCATATCTAGTACAGCATAATTTTTTCAAAGTCCTGATGGACCTTAGTATTCCAACCAACTCTCATTTCCCTATTTTGCAATTAGATTAGCCTAAAGAGGAACTGGTAACTTTCGTAGATAGAACTGCTGAATTTACTGTTTCAGCAACTGCTTTCTTTTGCATCTGTTCAGTCTGCTCCAAGCTCACCAGCTGCTGGTGCAACCATAGGGCTGATGTGTGGCTGAGGCTGTCTGAGCCATGAACAGCTTCAGGACTGCCATCCTCTTCTGGGCAGTGGCAGCATGGGCTAAATCAGGCAAGCCTTTGGGAGAGACAGTTGAGGTTGGATTTCAAAAATGCAAGAATGCTTTGAAATTACCTGTCCTGGAAGTCCTGCCTGGAGGGGGCTGGGATAATCTGCGGAATGTGGACATGGGACGGGTGATGAACTTGACCTACACCAACTGCAGGACCACAGAGGATGGGCAGTACATCATCCCTGATGAAATCTACACCATTCCCCAGAAACAGAGCAACCTGGAGATGAACTCAGAAATCCTGGCATCTTGGGTAAATTATCAGAGCAGCACCTCCTACTCCATCAACACAGAGCTCTCCCTTTTTTCCAAAGTCAATGGCAAGTTCTCCTCCGAGTTCCAGAGAATGAAAACCCTTCAAGTGAAGGACCAAGCTATAACTACCAGAGTTCAAGTAAGAAACCTGGTCTACACAGCTAAAATCAACCCAGCTTCAGAACTAAGCTGGAGGTTTAAGAAGGAGCTCATGGACATCTCTGACTGTCTAGAGAACAACCAGACGAGGATGGCCACCTACCTGGCAGAACTCCTGGTCCTCAATTATGGCACTCACGTCATCACCAGTGTGGACGCCGGAGCTGCTCTTGTCCAGGAGGACCACATCAGGGCCTCCTTTCTCCAGGACAGCCAGAGCAGCCACAGTGTGGTGACTGCATCTGCTGGAGTGGCCTTCCAAAACATCGTGAACTTCAAATTTGAGGAGAACTACACCATGCAGAATGCCTTCATCAAGGGCTACCTCTCAAACAGAACCAACTCCAGGGTGCAGAGCATTGGAGGGGTTCCTTTTTACCCAGGCATCACCCTCCAGGCCTGGCAGCAGGGCATCACCAACCACCTGGTGGCAGTGGACCGTGAGGGCCTGCCACTACATTTCTTCATCAACCCCGACATGCTGCCTGCCTTGCCAGGCCCCTTGGTGAAGAAGCTGTCCAAGACGGTGGAAAATGCTGTGAGACGCTATTACACGTTCAACACTTACCCTGGCTGCACAGATCTCAATTCGCCCAACTTCAATTTTCAGGCCAACATTGATGATGGCTCCTGCGAGGGGAAAATGACCAATTTCTCCTTCGGTGGGGTTTATCAGGAATGCACCCAGCGCTCAGGAAATGCAGATGTCCTCCTCTGCCAACACTTGGAGCAGAAGAATCCACTCACTGGCGATTTCTCCTGTCCCTCTGGCTATTCCCCAGTGCACCTGCTGTCCCAGATCCACGAGGAGGGATATAACCACCTGCAGTGTCAACGGAAGTGCAAGCTCCTCATCTTCTGTAAGACAGTGTGTGAAGATGTGTTCCGGGTGGCAAAGGCTGAATTTAGGGCTTTTTGGTGTGCGGCCAGTGGTCAAGTACCCGAAAACTCAGGACTACTTTTTGGGGGCCTCTTCAGCGGCAAGAGCGTAAACCCCATGACAAACGCGCAGTCGTGTCCAGCCGGCTACTTTCCACTGAGACTCTTTGAAAACCTCAAGGTATGTGCTTCTCAAGACTATGAGTTGGGAAACAGGTTTTCGGTCCCCTTTGGCGGGTTCTTCAGCTGCATAGTTGGGAACCCTTTGGTAGATTCCGCCATGTCCAGAGATTTAGGGGCACCTTCTCTGAAAAAGTGCCCCGGGGGCTTCAGCCAACACCTGGCCCTCATCAGTGACGGCTGCCAAATATCCTACTGCGTTAAGTCCGGGCTCTTTACAGGAGGGTCCCTGCCCCCGGCCAGGCTCCCACCTTATACGCAGCCACCCCTCATGAGCCAGGCTGCCACCAACACTGTCATAGTGACCAGTTCGGAGGGTGCAAGATCCTGGATTAAAGACCCCCAGACTGACCAGTGGAGGCTGGGAGAGCCATCAGAGCTGCGCAGGGCCATGAATGTTGTCCATGGGGACGGTGGGGGTCTGTCAGGAGGGGCGGCAGCTGGGGTCACAGTGGGGGTCACCACTGTTCTGGCCGCTGTCATCGCCCTGGCCATCTACGGCACACGGAAGTTCAAGAAGAAGGGATACCAGGAAATTGAAGAGGAGAGGCAGAGTTTGGCTTCAGGCATAGCAGCAACGGGAGACACCTCTGAGGGAGAGCCAGCGCAGAGTCCTGCTTAAATCTCTCCCAGGAAATGGTTTCGTCTCCAGCCGGGGGGTCATCTCCAGCCACTTTTGCCTTCCTAGCTATTGAAGTGGCAAGTGCAACAAATAGCAGGTATAACTTTGTGACTTCTTGTCTGGGTCTCTGGGCCGGGAAATTTACATTGCTACGTGGACAAGGCTGGGGGTGGGGGGAGGCAGCAGTTGTGACTCTTGCAAGCAAAAGCCATGCTGGGGACTAAAATGAGAGGGGGGTGTCCCCTCCCTACGTGCCTGGCTAATTGTCTTCACTTAAGTGCACTTGTGTACAAAGAGAGAAGGGAGGATATTGACATTTGGATTTGGAAACTATGCATTTAATCTGACATCCCCAGTGGTTCCCAATTTCTGAGCTGTAAGAATTTTTGCCTTTAAGCATTACTTTCCCTCTATTTTGTTTTTTAAAAAGCTGTCTGGATTTCATGCTCCTAGAGGTTGACAGAGCCCTGAAAAGACACAGGAAGTCCTGCTTGGCCACTGCTTTTTAGCTTTGAGGCTTGAATGTTGATGGACTGTGTCACCTCCCCTGGGTCATCTCAATAGCCTGTGCCAATGCCATTCTTTCCAACTGCCCCACGACAAAGACTTAGGCCAGACCACTCTTGGACTTCTGACAAGTGTCAAGTCCTCAGAAAGCATTTTAACTTACAAACTTTTATTAGGAGGGCAAGGGGGAAGGGATGGTTTTGAGACAAGGGGTAAGTAAAGAAAGATAAAAACTGGGGAAAAGAAAAAGTCTGGTGCTCAAAGGAAATTGGAATTCTTACACACATCCAACCACTTGATTTCTTCCTCTTAGCTCAGTATAAATTGGGCACCAAAAGGAGCTGTAGATTTGGATAGACCAAGCATTACAGTTTCATGTTCTATGTTAGCAAGTACAACCCCTTCCTCTTCCATGAATGGTCCCTACACTTCCTATCGTCCTGTTACGCACACACACACACACACACCCTGCATTCCAAGGAGTCTGCATTGTTTTGGGGGTGAAAAAAATAAGAAGCAAAGTAAGCACACATCTAAGTATTGCTTCCTCCCTAAAATCAAAACAGAGTAGAAAGCACCAGTTATGCACTGTGTTTTTTTTTTTCCCCTAACAGAAAGGGGGCTGACATGATCAACTCCATGTTTTTAAATGAACTGAAAAAGGCCTCCAGCACCACTTGTGACACATTCATTTCAGTCCCAGGCCGACAGCCCTGGGCATCTAGCAGGATGCATGATTGTCAGCTGGCGATAATGGGGGCTTTGCTCAATTGTAATTCCAACCTCACCTAATTATCTCGACATAATTAATGCTCCTCCACAACATTTTAAAAAATTATGTATTTATTCACCAGATGTCCGTAGTGAGTTAACTCCTGTAAAGGATAATTTGTTCTTTCCTTGTTAATGTTCACAATCAAGAGCTTGGACTGAGAATAGGCCCTTCCTCTAAGGAGCTTGAAGCATTCCAGCCTGTGGTAAGATGGGAACAAGGCTACTCATTCATTTCCAACTGAGATACAGAGAGGTGAATAACAGCATTTGCAACCTGCTCTCCTGACTGCCGCGCCAGGGACGCTGATTTCTACAACCGTTTCACTAAACTTGCCTCTTAAGCATTAAAATCTTCTAAACCTCTAAGTGTTTTGTGGGTTTTGGGTGTTTCGTATGTTTGAGCCAAGCTAACCACTTTTCTGCAAATACTGACTTTCCTATTAATTCTTGGAAGATTAATTCTGAGTCAGAAAGGCAAAGGATAGCCAAAGGTTCCCAGGTTTTTAATGTACTAACTGCTCATTGAAATAAAAAGTTCTTTACAAACTTCTATTTCTACTCACAAGACTGCACATAAATATGCATTAAAATATGTACTAAGGAACACTCTGTCCGACTGCTCATCCATATGAAATCAGAATGTGGGAGTTTGCAGGTTACATTCATGAAGGCATTTTACAAAGTCAGAAGCCTGATGGAGGCTCTCACAGGCTCTGCTTCCCAAGTCCCAGTTTCCTAAGCTTCCTGAAGTGTGATCCTAGGCTGGGGTTTATGGAAAGAACATCCTGGCTTCCAAGGAAACCACACTCCTTGACAGATATGGGTGACAAATGTGGCTCTGCATTTGCATTTTACTTTTGTGTTACCATCATTATCAGGGATGGTTGATACTAAACATTCATTTGAAAAACAGCAGCCCGTAAACGATCAAAACGTACATGATATTGTAGTCGGGTGAAAGGATCTTTAAGAACTGAACATTCATGATTTTAAAGATGGTTTTCCCCCCACAAGTTCACTTACTCATTTCCCCAGCCATGTGGTCTGTTCCTTTAGGGGAACAAAGAGTCCAACCAGGTCAAATGTGTGGGTGGAAAAGCTGTCAAAACTAAAAAAAAAAAAAAAAAAAAAAGCAGAGAAAAGGGACTTCCCCCTGTCTAGTGGGAGGGCTTGTGGTTGCTTACAGGCTCAGGGAGGTAACCCAAATGCCCCACATGTAGGTGCCCTAATCTACAAAAAAAAAAAAAAAAAAAAAAACAGCAACAATTCTTGGTGGTTCATTTGTCATTTATTGTTCTGCACATACACCTCATGAGCACCAGGTGGCGATGTCCTCTCACAGAGCAACACCAAGGACTTCAAAACACACCAGTTAGGAACAGAACAGTTTAGGTTAGGACGTTCACCTGCCCTCTCCCAGAACCCCTCCCCCCTCAAATGCCGGTGACCACAGACAAGGAAAGCGGGCAGGGATCTTTTCTTGTACCACGCGGGCCTTCCCCCATTCCTATCATGCGCACAGCAGTGCAATACCAGGACAAGTACTTTTCACCAAGTATAAAACCACAGAGAAGTTCCAATTTTACAAAAAAGGGAAGAGAATGAAAACACAAAGGCACACGCAACCACATATACACAATTAACCTTTTAAGATTGAACATCTGACAAGGTTTGTCTCCAATCCCATTTGTCATCCTTGGGGACTCAAGAAGGGAGAAACGAGGCTGCTGGTGCTAAGACCATAAAAGGAAAGACATGGGACCCCGTACTTGGGCCAGGGGGGCACGGCAGGTCCTCGGGTGGGAAAGAACCCCGTGACAGGGTAGTGGGTGCACAGGGCTCTGCTGGCAGGGTCCTTGCTGAAACTGAGGCTGTACCTTTCTAGGTTGGCACAAGAGAAAAGGCAAAGGAATGCCCCCTGCCTTGTCGGGCACAGTGTTAGAAAGGAAATTCAAGACCCTTTCTGCCCAGGGAGTCCCGCAAGAACCGCACAGGATGAGGTGGCCCCTACTGAGCGGAGTGGAAGAGAGATGAGGCCAAGACACTGTCAGAAACCTAGGGGGAAAGACGTGAAGGTATGAAGACTACCTCTCCAAGTGGTATGGCCACTGGTACACTGGCTCCCCTGTAGTCCTCTTGGGTGCTCCTCCTCCTGCTCTTGGGTGCCCGCTGCCCCACCTACACCTTCTTCTGCCAGCTGCAGGGAAAGCGATCTCTCCCCACTGCCCAGTTACACTGGCAAAGTGTATCTTCTTTTCTTCCCCACCTCCTACTGCCTCATTATGTTTTGCTACCCGTAGACTCTCGGTCTATTCCTCATCTCCGCAGCCGAGCCGCCCAGCAGACACTTGAGGAGGGCACTAAAGGCAGAGACGGAACTGAGCCTTCAGTGAGGCGCTCCAGTGATCTCTGGGACGTGGAAACCTGGCAAAGGGCATAGGTGTGGCATCAAAGGCTGCAGGGATGTCTCTTCCATTTAGTTCAGGTGCTTCCTTCTCAACTGTGGCAGGAAATGGCCCTGGTGCAGTGAACTGAGGACCAGGGTCCTGGTCTGCTGGTGAGAAAATGGAGGCCGACAGCCTCAGGGGCAGAATGATTCCCCCCCCTCGGAGCTCCCCCTGGTGGAGAAGACTAGCTTCCCCGGAGCCATCTGGGAAGCCAGGAAAGGCTCAGCACCAGCACTGTCCCAGGACCTGGGTGACACTCAGGTGACTCCACTGGCCACACTAATGTCAAAATGGCTGCAGGCCCAACAGCCAGCAGCTCCGGAACTGGCTCTCCTGAAAGCTTGGCCTCCGGGTCTAACCTAAGTACCATTTTTGAAGGTTCTTTTGTTTCGATTTTTTCAGCATCAGAAACCTTCCAAATATAATGAAATATATATGCATATATATACGTCCAACCCCCAAAACATGAGGTATATAAATTCAAATTAGTATCCAGAGGAACTTCCCCCAAACACATAGTTCAAAGAACCCACTTTCAAAGGGGGAATTGGGTTTCCCTTCTTGATCCCCCTTCTCTCTTCCCCGACCCCCAATTCATTCCTTAATGGGGACCAAAGGCAAGAGGAATGTTGGGGAGGAGATAGACAGGGTCTGGGGACACAACCCAGGAGCCGGTTGGACCAGACCACAATGTGGTCCCGACCCCGTTAGGAACAAGCTATAGAGGCTCCCTCCATGCTCTGAGTCAACCTGTGACAGATGGGGGGGATAAGAGGCCCAGTGTCACCTCTGGGCTCTGATTAGCAAATCTGCACGGAAACAGATTGAAGCCCTCATAGAAACAAGGCTGGATGGAGACTGGCTCTGATCCAATCTTGAAAAGAAATATAAAAAGGGGTCAATCTGCCCCTCCCCGCCTTCCATCTCCCCAGGCACAGTTCTGACTCCATCAGGGTCTAAGTTTCCTAAGGGATGGTTTGGCAAAGGGTGAGGAAAGTCAAAGGACCACAGCCTGGCTGTTTGATCCCCATCAGATTCAGGGTTTGGCATCTTGCAAAAGAGGGTGCAGGGACACGATGGGCCGCTCCACCAACCTGGCCCCAAGATGCCCACCCGCCCGCATGCACATACACAGACGGCACAGAGCCCACCATGGGCTCTACTCACAGTGACTTGATGAAACTCATGGAATCTTTGAGCTGGTCTAGGAGGGGCTGGGAAGAAAGCTACGGGCCTCTCTCCCTGAGGACAGTTCAGATGCTCCGTGGGATGCAGGCTCTGTTTTGATCAGAGAGGGGCTAGAAACAGCATCACAGGATGCCACCCCAAAGAGGAAGCCCAGAGTCCATCCATCCACACGAGAGAACCAGATGCCTCATTGGACAGGTCCAAGGTGTGAGGAGGAAGGGAGGGCCTGGAGAAGCCCAGGACTATGACGGGAGCTGGATGTGCTCCCGGAAGCCTTTGCTTCTCTGGCCCTCTTGGCAAGAAATGCTTCCTCGCTCTATACTGGGGCATCCAGTGTCTCAGCTCACAGCAGTTTAGCGGTCCACCCCTTTGCCCCCCAACCTTGCACAGTGAGAGCTCCCTGCCTCCAGCAGAGGAGAGAAGAGCGGAAACTCCACTCTCAAAGCAGAGTGGAAGCAGCAAGAAGCCAGCTGAGGCAAGCAACCTTGGCGTCACCAGGCCGGGGTATGGAGTGCCCATGCACTGGCCACACCGTAAGTGTGCCGCCTATGCCCCTAACTGGGAGGTGGGGCCGGAGAGAGGGTTCTTGCCTGCCCAGCACCAAAAACTCCATGGGAACAGACCCAGGATGGCCCTCATCCCGTGGCCCCTTCATGTTGGATGAGGTTTATGAACAATGTCCCATTATTCAACCTGGCTGCCCCTGGGGCTGGGAGGGAGGGGGATGGAGACAGGGCAGGAGGGGAGACACGGGAGCCAGGAGCGCATGGCACTGACTTCTACCTTGACTCCCCCCTTCCTGTCCTGCAGTACCCATCCCCCTCCCACCTCAAAGCCCCTCCAGCCTCAGTCCTTGTCCTGGGCAGTGCTGTCCTCAGAGATGCCCTGGGCAGCCAGCTCCGCCAGCACGTTATCCAGGTAATTGGCATCTGGGTAGCCGTGGCCAGTGAGATTAGAGCCAAACTCCGTCTTGTGGTGGACTTCATTCCAGATGACGGTGTCTGACTCGCCCGTGGTGCTGGAGGTACCGATGGCAAAGATGAGGCGGCGATCCCAGGCCACGAGCAGCAGCTTCAGAACCTGGGGTGAGGAAGGCCAGAGACCCGAGGCAGACATTCAGTACCTATCACAGACTATCCCATGGGTGGCAGTGAGTCCTCTGCAGGGCCCCACCCCTCCCTGCATCAGGATGCCCCAAGCAGCCCCATGGAAGAGAAGGAGATTTGGAGTGAGGAAGCTATAGGTGGATTGTGTGACTGTGGATAGGTTGTAGCACCTCTCTGGGCTTATTTATAAAATGGCAATGGTACAATCTGCCTCTAAAGGTTGTGAACGACTTATGGGGCACTACCCGAAAAACATTTCCATACTAGTCCCTAGAAGGCACTACTCAATAAATGTTAGCTACCAACATAATAGGTGTGTTTTGAAAGATAGGATCAAGGAATGGAAGGTGCTTATTATCTGAGAACTTTGGAAACTTCCCACCACCACCTCAATGTGGTGTTAATTTACCCAAAGCTAACATTGTGGAATAATTCTCCAATGACATCGTGGGCTGTAGATGCAGGGTGCCTGAGCAAACAGGTATTGGGCTGGTCCTAGCCGCTAATCGGGGGACACTGCGCTGGCACATCTTCAAGATGTGGTTGATTCTAGCATTGTTCCAAACTGCCTGCACCATCCCTGTAGGAAGGGAGGAAGAGACCATATCCACACCCTTTGTCCTGAAACCTGAGGTGCCTCCCTATAGGCAGGTCACTATGCCACCCCGCATCTGGCTTGCCCATGACTTCTTGGGGCCTGTGAGATGTGAGTGGAAGTATCAGGCTTCCAGAACCTCTAAATGGGATTACACACTTCCACTTGGATTCTCTCTTGATCCTCTGCCACCTTCCACAGGAAGGGCATGGACCACAGAAGGCCTGTTCCTTCCACCTGGGCTCCACAGTGGGAAGACACAGGGAGCAGAATGGTCTGAATGTTTGTGTGCCCCCAAAATGCATACATGGATATCCTCACCCACAAAGGGATGGTATTAGGAGGTAGGGCCTTTGGGAGGTGACGAGGTCATGAGGGTGGAGCCCTCATGAATGGGATTAGTGCCCTTATAAAAAAGGCCCCACTCCTCTTCCATCATGTGAGGACACAGCAAGAAGGCTCTGTCTATGGACCAGGTAGCAAGCCTCACCAGACATGGACTCTGCCAGCACCTTGATCTCAGACTTCCAGCCTCCAGAACTGTGAGCAGTACACTGCTGCTATTTATAAGCCACTCAGTTTACTCTACGGTACTGTGTTATAGCAGCAGCCTGGACAGACGACATTGACCTACAGCAACAACACAGCCATAGACACCGACATGCAAAGTGCATGACACATAAATACATGTTTAAAGTAAGCTGCTGAGATTTGGAGGGAAAGCTGACTAAAACACACTTCGGCCAATATTTCCTCTAGTGCTTCCCTTAGACAGATTCTTATTCCTTTTGAGACCTGAAAAGATTTTGAAAATCCAATGATTTTCTGTCCTTATCCACAGAGAAACAAGCATACATTTTTTAGTTCTAATTCTAGAATTCATAGAACCACTGAAGACTGGTCTTGAATCACGAGCAATCCAGAAACCCAAAGATTGTTCCCTCTGCCGTTTTGGGGAAAAAGTCAAATAATACAAAAGTATATATTAAAAAAATAATCTCCTACATGTTAAGATTCCTGCCCCAGAGCAGTGCTTCTCAAGCTTTATTGTCTTGTCAGATCAGCTAGGGATCTTATTAAAATTAAGTAGGTTCTAGTAGTGCATTTCCATCAAGCTCCTAGGTGTTGCCCGTGGTGCTGGTCCCAGGACCAGCCTTTAAGCAGCAGAGCTCTAGACACAAGATCCTAAAATAGAAGAATTATTGCCAATAATATCTCGGAGAGGAAAAAACCCAAGAGCTCCATCCCCATCCACCTGCAAAAACAAATTATAGTCATATCCACCCTTACCTATGGTTGATAAACAAGACTTTGTTACCGTGCACATCTAGAGTTAAAAGAGACCCAGTTCTCTTTGGCCCGAGCAGTTTAGGAAGCAAAACTTTGGTCCCTAATGTAAAAGTCAGTTCCCCGGTTCTATGTTGAAACCTCCACACTTACTTTTCTCCCTTTCTCGCTGTCTGGAAGGTAGCAGTGTCGTGGGAAGCCCCGGGCGCTGAAACTCTTCCCAGGATTCGGGTGTTCCGGCCCCTGAAAGCAGAAAAGAAAGCAAAGGGTATTTTTCAAAATATTTCTGATGAGAAGAGGGTACAGGCTGTGACTAATCTGAATAATAATGACAATAACAGCCATAGAGCCTAGACAGAGAACAGACCCAAAGGCAGTGTGAACAGTAGTTTGACACATGTGCCTTGATGTCCTCAGACCTGGATTTGGACCCAGAGCTGCTACCTCTTCACTCCCCACCCTCCAACCCTCTGCTGTGTTAGCTGGAGTCCTCTCTGGGGGCTTTTGTTCCCAGTCTCTTTAACAGGAATGATGTGAATTACTTACTTGGAGGGACTGCTATGAATGTTAAGTGAGCACGGTGGCTGGTGCACAGTAAGAGCTCAGTACGTGTTTAATATCATCATCCATCATCGTCATCATCGATTGTGTTACAAAGAGGAAAACTGCAGTGCAGAGAAGTTAAATGGCTTCCAGAATGAGTGGCTTGCCTAAAACTTAGCCCTGGTTTCCTGAAGCACACTCTGGCCTTTTTATTTTGCTTTTTTAAACCTCCTAACTACTCAGAACAACGAAAGTGCCTCTAAGGTATGAGCCATACAATCAGAATTTTCTGAACGATTCTTGTGGATTTTCTCCTTTGTCCTCATGGGTTTTTGTTTGTTTTCTTGTCTAACAATATGGATTGGGATATTCAGGACTAAACATCTGACAACACTTTGGCTCTCATCACCCAATACCCTACTAAACAAGCAGTCTCAGGCCACGGGGTGAGAAAGCGGCAGAACTGACCCAGAACAGGCTTCCTAGTCCAAGCCCAGAAGGGGTCCACAGGCCCCTTTGAGAAGCTCATGAAAAGTGAGGGATTTTCTCCCAGCGATAATGTTCAAATTCCCCTCCTTCCCCTCTAAAAATGTTTGTCTGCAATTTCTGAGCATCCCTAACCCCCTCAGGATGGAGCCCTGTTAAAAAAAAAACCCTCCTAGATGCAACCCACATGATATTGGTAATTTCATGTAGCTCTTGGCACAAGCTGTCGCACAGACCATCAGTACTTATGTCCTGGATGAGCAAATGAATGAATGAAAGAATGACAAAACTGCAGGAAAACAGATTTTTATTTTTCTCTTAGTATGTACAAGGGTTCCCAAAATGATGAAAAATTCCGCAGTTTTAATTTTTTTTTTAATAGCACAGTTCAAGAGCACCTGTGATTTGGCACAGTGAATGCAATGGGGTCCTGGAGAAGGGAAAGGTCCCTGTGAGCCAAAAGAGGCAACGATGTCTTCCTGGAGATGCAGGATCTGACAGTTATGAATTTCACATTCACAGGAAATCACTACAAACTTACAACATCCCCATGGCCATGGCTACATCAGGCTGCCTGACTGAAAGGCCAGTTCTAACCACTGCTCTGACTGCTCCTGGTCTGCCTGGGGCGACCGCTTGGGCGGCCAACTCAGACGTCTGCCTGGCACCAACCCAGCTGGGCTGTGTCCTCCCGCTCGATCGTCACTAAGTGGAGCAGTCACGACTCTGCCTCAGCCCAGCCCAGAGCTTCTCCCCGGGGACCAGCGCTCTGCAGTGAAGGCGGAGCTTGAAGGGCTCAGCTCTCCACGGAGGCCCGTGCCCGCGTGGTCCCTGGTGTCTTGAGAGACACGTGGCACCGCGCGTCCTGCTGATGACCCTCAGGGGTGAGTCTGCCCAGGGGCTGTGCTAACCAGGGAGAGCTGCATTTCCCTTGACACGAGCTTGGGTTTTCTTGGAGGAGCTGGGGCATTCGTCAAGGCATCTGTGGCCTCCTCTGTGCCCGAGTGGAGGCTCTCCACTCTTTAATCCTGGAGGGAATGGCTGCCCCACCCTGATCTTGCCCACTTCAGTCCGTTCTACTTCCCACTAAGGCCATCGGCTGTTTTTTGACACCTGTGTTTTCATTTATGTCCCTCTCCCCCTGACTGGCTGCCTCAGAATCATTCCGGAAGTCTCGCCTGACCCCACATCCAACCACATCTCACTCGCCTTACCCTGGCCTGTCCCTTGTTCAGGCCCCGGTACTGGAGCCTGAACTTCTGCAGGGGTCTCCTAATCGGTCTCCTTTCCTCTGGCCATCCCCTACTCTCCTGCCAGACTGGCCTTCCTAAAGCATAATCCCAAATTGCGCACCCAGCAACTGTTAGGGCTCCCTGCAGCCTGACGAGGAAAGCCCACGACCCTCGCCCTGGCGTTCAAGGCCTTCCGGGACCTGGCCACAACCTCCCTCACCGCCCAGTCCTCTAACTCTCCTTCATGCCCCTTCCCTCCACCTCCTCTGCAAGTCTCAGGCCCCAAATTAAATCTTCCCTGCCTGCCCTTCAATGCTCCACTTTCTCTCCTCTACAACTCCATACATCCCCCACCTAAACATGCTCTTCTCCATTTCTTCGTGTCTTTCAAGACTCAACTAGGAAGTGCCCCACACCAGAAAGTCTCCTCGGACCCTCCCAGACAGACAGACACAAGCCCTCTTCCTCACCATAAACAGGATCCTCAAACAATGGCAACCTGTACCAAGTGCCTTGGTACTGTGCCCAGTGCCCCATACACACAGGCAAATGTTATCTCCCATCCTCCCAAAACCTCTGCATGCCCGGTTCCTGGCTGCACAGGTGAAGAAACCAAGCTCGGAAAGGTCAAGCAGCTGTCCAAAGTCACCAGCTAATAAAGACTCAGCCGGGAATCGGAACCCAAGTCCGTCCAACTTTGACAACTTTTTTTTTCTGCTTTGTCTACGCCGCGTCTCATGGCTCTTATTAGTGATGCTTATTCATCTTTCCTGACAGGTTCGTGAGTTCCTCCTGGAAGAACTTACCAAAATTGTTTTATTCAATTCTTTTACAGTCTACCACACCTTCCTGTCTTATTTCCTACATATCACTTATTGCTAGTTGGAAGTACCTCGTTTATTTATTTGTTTACTTTATTGCCTTCCTGACCCCATGAGAATGGGGACTTCAGGGAACAAAGACTGAGTCTGTTTGGCTCATTGTTCCTCGGGCACCTAGACCATGCCTGGACCACAATCCACACTCACATGTTTGTTAAATAAAAGACAAGATGGAAGAGGACAAATAGGAGAAAGGAAAAGAGGGTGGACTAATAAGTATTTGCTAAAACAAAAAAAATGAACTCAGTAAGCACCCTGGGACATTTGGAAAAAGCTTCATTTGTGAAGGAAGGGCCCCATTTGTATTTACTGTCAGGAATATTATTCAGATTTTTCCTTAGGAGAGTCTTTCAAAGAATCGAAAGAGGAAATAAATGCCCACAAAAATCAAAGCCAAGCATGGCTATCAAATTACAAATGCAAACACCATTTGACAAAGAAATTCTGCTTCTAGAAAATTATTCTACAGATACAGTCACATGTGTCCAAGTTATTCATTATACCATTATTTGTTGTAGCAAAAGACTGGAAACAATCCATATGCCCATCAAATGGTGACTACTGAATATAAACTGTGGGGCATTTATACAATGGATTGTTACGTAGACATAAGAATAAGGAAGCTCTCTCTGCACTGACATGGAAAGACCTGTAGACTATATATTGTTAATTGAAAAAATGCAGGGTACAGAACAATGAGCCTAAAACATCACTCTTTGTGCAGAAATAGGAGGGGTGGATGCAATCTGTTACATATGCACAAAGAACCCTGGACGGACACATAAGAAAGTAAGAACAATGTTGGTGCAGGGGGAGGGTGAGGGTGAGGCTGGGCAGATGGGGACAAGGGTGGGAAGGAGACTTTTCATAGTGAAACATTTTACATGCGAACATCTAAAGCAATAAAAACCAACAGCTAAAGGTGAGCTCACCTGAATGCCAGGGGGGATGCTGTAGATGATCCGGATGGTTTTGCAGTCTGGGTGGCCAGGCAAAGAATGGGGAATGAGGTGGTACTCCATCTTCCCCGGGGGCTGGGTGCCTGTCTTCACCCCATAAATGGTCTTACAGGTTGGACACTGCAAACTTCCATCCTGAGGAGACAAAGCCGAAAAAGCTAGATTGGGTAACAGTCTTGGTAATAACTTCCCTGCCCCATCCCAAAGGGTACCAGAGATAAGAGGCCAGAGGGACAAAATACACGCAAATGAGTAATAGATCTTAGTTTGCCTCCCAGCCCAGAGACCTAGGCGATTTCTGCCTTCTCCAAATTAACAGGAGGTAAATTCCACAAATAGTCCCATGCTCCATGCTGAGGGACATGTAAGAGGAGTCCCTGTCTAGAGGAGACCAGCTCATTAGGGCAGGGAGCACACACCGGGAACCATTACTTAACCACTAAGTACCAATGGGTGGAACAGAGTGCGAACACTTGAGGGCAGCAATTGCCCAATTGTGGAACATCAGAATCACCCAAGGAGCTTGTTAAAAATAAAGCTGCCCGGGCCCCACATCAGACCTACTGAATCAGAATGGCGAGGCTACGAAGTGTAGCAATTCAGAGTGTGAACTGTGGAGTCAAACTGCCTAGAATAGAGTCTCAGCTCTGCTCTCTACCTGCTGCATGACCTCAGACAAATTAATCAACCGCTCTGAGTTTCAGTTTCCTTATAGAACAAGGAAAACTATAGTCTCTCCCTGCCTGGATTCTTGGGAGAATTAAATTCGATAATCCATAAGAAGGATTTAGCATGTGGCGTTTCCAAATATTATTAGTGTTTTTACGATTTCTGTAGAGAGGCTAATGCTCATCCAGGTTTGGAAGCCACTGCTATGAAAAGAGGAACTGGGCACCATGTGCTGGAATAAATGACGATGCCTTTAAGAAAATGGTCTTTGAAGAATAGTTACGAGTTGGCTAAGAAGGGTGGAGGGTAAGTTCTGCATAAGTAATTAGAGGAGGGAATGATGTTATTAATTACAGCGTTTTAAATCTCACAATAGAGTTTACATCTCTTGTTTCATTTAGGCCTCACCTTCTGACATTGGCCGGGAAGAAATTACTAGCCCCCTTTTACAGAGAAGGAAACTGAGGCACAGCAAGATCAAAGGACTTGTCACTTATCAGAGCTGGGCCTCCAGCGCATCTGTCTAAAGCCCCAGGGTTTCCAATGCCCCTCAGTGGCACTGTTGGGGGAACAGGAGGTTCTGGATGCAGTGATGCAAATCCAATTCCCAGGCTCACAACAAAAGAGAGGGTGAGCAGAAGGCAGGCATGCGCAGGCCGGGAGCCACGTGCAAAATGTGCTGCTCCACAGCTGGGACCAAAGCTCTTCAGGACATCCCCATCTTTTCAGGAAGACAGGGATCCTCTGCTGAGCTATTTAGGGACATTCCCACTCAAGCTGTACTCGTTTAAAGGGACAGCTCGTACTCAGTGACTACTCTTTGAAACCAGGCTCCCCTTCTCTCCTCCGTCTCTCACTTGCTTCAGACCTTGGGTGAATCGCTCCATTCTCTCTGAGCCCTTTTCTCCCATGTGTTTAACAAAATAAAAACACATGCCTCAAAGTAGGAGTGCAAAAGAGAATAAAGGATAGTATCTTGGGAAACATTTTTGAAGTCCCATGGAAATAAATGCAAAGAGTTACTAGAGTATTCTCAAATATAGTCATCAAAAAGGAAACAAATGTGCTAAGAAACCCCTGTAAGCCCAAAATAACCCCTTACAATGCAAAGTCCCAATGAAGGCTTTTAACCCAGGGTTGGGAAAGTGAACATGGGATCCGGACTTGCATCCTCCATGGGTGACGGAGCACCGCTGTGACTCTTGGGGACATGAAGAAAGAGCCCGAGATCAGCACTTCAGGAACACCAGTCAAATAGGCTCCATAAAGATGAAGGGAAAAAATTAGAGCCATAATACAAAGGAGATTATGAATTTGAATAATAATAGTAACAACATCCTATGATGTAGGTGTGGTTTTAACCTCCATTTTCCAGATGGAAAATAAAATCTCAAAGAGGTTGAAAAATCTTGCCCAAGGTCATTCAGCTACTAAGCCAGGATTCAAGCTTGGGTCTGCTGCCTCTCTTGTCTCTTCTCTTTCCCACAGCAAGAGATGTACAGAGCAGCCCCTAGAATCCAGACGTTTTGGGGGATGAGTAAGAGGATACCAGGATGATCTCAGACTCTGATGCAAACCAAGCTGGGCCTGGAGAAATGAGCTGGATTCAAACTCAGGGAGATGGGGAGTAAGACTCCAGGCACAGGAAAGAACATCAACCAATGACTTAGGAGATGCTCAGACATCGTAAGAAGAGTATTACCACTTAAGGAGACTCCCAGATTCCTAGAAACAAGCTCTCCTGGGGGAACACCATCGCATTGCCAGTTAATGAACAGGACAACCACCTCAAACGGTCTTCCCCTCTTCCAACAGTGGGGTTCTAGGGCAGGGATTACCAGATACACTTTGGCAAGAGTCTCCAATGCCTTTTAAGGGCTAATCAAGGGTGTTTTGAAGATGTCCAAAGAAAATGAATTATAACTGAAAATCTCTAGCCCTGGAGAAGAAAGGGTGATTGGAGAACGATTGGGAAATGCATTTGCAAGGAAAGGATGAATACTCGCCATGGGTCCAGCACTGGGATAAGAACTTTCTTCTCCCTCACTGATGGGTAACTGTTTCACCTTGCCATGGGCCTTGACAACAGGCCATTCCGCTCAGAACCCTGAGGGACAAAAGTCCTCCCCCCTTAGCCCCTCACAACCGAGGCTGGAGGAGTTAGGAGCATGGCCCAAAGGGCAGGCGAAGACAGGGTTTGCTGGCATTGCTATATGGGGGAGAATTGATCCTGCTGAGAGCAGCCAAGGTCATCACTCATGCTGCCCTGGGGTACCTCTAAGATTCCCCAGATCACCTGAGCGAGGCCCGAGGAGGGCCTTCATGATCTTCCCCTCCAGGGCCCACCATGCGGGGGAGCAGCAGCCCCACAGGCTGGCACTAACCTTGTTCCCATTGTTGTACATGGCCACCAGGCAGTAGATGTGGTAGATGTGGCCGCATCTGGACAGCTTTCCCACCAGGTCGGGCTTTACGGTCGGCTGTGGGCCCTTGTAGCCCGAGGGGGCCGTGAGGCGCTCCATACAGATGGTGCAGTCCTGGGGGCGAGAGGAGACGGAGCACACGGGCCGTCAGCTCTCACCCCCCTGATGGGGCGGCCAGGGCACCTCAGTGGTGGTTCCTGCATGAGCTCAGGGGTTGGATGAGCTGTTACTGCTCCTCTTCTAGAAAGCCCACAAATCAGGGAGTGTGTGCTCTTGGGAATCTAAATATAGTTTTGCCTTGCTTTACACAAAGGAGACATTCCCGAAATAATTCCTGGTAGTGGTACTTATTAACGTGGGCTCATCAAGGAGATTATAATCTCCTTAAGGGCTGGGATGATGCACTGTCCTTCCTTTGTGTCCTGCAGTGGCTTGTGGAGGAAACAGATGCTTGTTGACAGACTCACTGATAAGCTTTACTTAAGGTGAACTTTTGTAAAGAAATTATATTTCCAGTGTACCAGAGAAGCTGCTATTTAAATGAATCTAGGACAGGGTTTCTCAACCTCAGAACTGTTGACACTTTGGGCAGGAAACTCTTTGCTGTGGGGACTGTCTTGGGTATTGCAGGGTGTGTAGCAGTATCCCTGGTCCCTGCTCTACCTGCTAGATGCCAGTGACATCTCCCCCTCTGGAATCATGACAAATAAAAATGTCTCCAGACACAGCCAACTGTTCCCTTTGGGGCTAAATGGCCCCTGGTTGAGAAGCTGGTCTGTATTGAACCCATTTTAAAGAGAGTTCTCATGACTTATCATTCTGTTTTTCTTACATTCAGACTGTCATGGTAAGGTAGCCTAGAATCAGTCCACACTACGCTGAACAAGGAGGTGGGGGAGATTAAGGTGCTGCAGCAGCTCTGAACCAGGAATCCTGGAGCCAGGTGTCAGCTCTGACCAGCTCTGCAACACTCAGGGCTTAGAGAGCAGCACCGCCACATCCCGCAGAAAACACAGCAGAGGAAATGCTTCCGGGTGACAGAGAAGGTGAACCCTGCCCTGCTTCCCTCCACTCACCTCGTCTGGGGGGTGCCGGACTTTCTGCAGATACTTCTTTAGCACTTCCTCTGGGGTTTTACCTGCAGGGACAGGAAGATCAGTGGGCCACCAAAGCAGAGGTAAGGTCTCAAAGAGCCTTGCCATGCTAGGCATGCCAGAGGAGGGTGACCAGCCACGTTCAAAGCAGAAAAGGGGAGGAATTCCTTCTGCAATTGGTCTTAAGAATGAGAAAGAGAATACCAGTTGTAGAAGAGCCAGCGAGGTGGTTTGGAGAGAGGGAGGTGTTCACACCCACCTTTCCCTCTCGCAGTCATTCCCCTGGCATCCCCTGGATTATTTTCAACAAACCCACTTTTTAGCTGAGATGAGCAAAGTGGGTTTCTCTTCCTTACACTCAAAGAGCCTGAACTTGTCCAGAGGATACAATGAGATAACAGATACAAAAGCACTTCGTAAACTGTTACACATTAAATAAGCATGAGGCAGTTTTACTGCATTCATTTTACAATCTGCTAAGTATGGTCTCAATTTATACTGTGGCATCAAAGTGAGATTATTTTTATGGGAAACCAGGAAGTTACGACCCACAACTTCAGGATGGTCTTTCTTGGCTCTGGGTGGTGCTGTCACTGGCAGCAGACACAGCCCCAGCAGCAGGGAAGGGTAATGCTCTGGGAGGCATCTGGTGGGCTGCAGTGATTTAGGGATTTCTTCTGGACCAGAACCTTAAGAGGTAGCCCAATCTGAAGGCACAGGAGGGGATGATACCACCTTGCAAAGAGGCAAAGAAAGAAACAAAGATCAGTGCCACCTCTTGGGTCACCCTCTTAATTTCTCTAAGCTTCTGTTTTCTCACCTATAAAATGGAAAAGAACATAGCACCTACCCCAAAGGGTTGCCTGACAATTCAGTGAACTAATGGACATACAGTCCTTCAACACTTTTCCAGATAAGGGTTCAATATGTGCTATTAATAATAACAGGAAGAGTGAGAAAGTGTAAAATCCTGTTACTTCCTATCAGACTATGAGCGAGGCCATTGAGTTCATTTAAGCAAGGAAATTTTGATAAACTGGAAAAGTAGGACAAGGGTTTGAGGAAGTAGATCATGTAACAGCCAAAAGCAGCAATGCAGGCCCTTCCCTCCCACTGCCCTGCTTCTTTTGTAGGAATTATGCTTCCTTTAATTAAGAGCTTATTTCTTGCCAGGACCCGGCCTGAGTGCAATATACACATAGGATCTGATTTAAACTTCACAAGAAGCTTGCAAAGTGGGGACAGTCAAATCATTTAACAACCAATGCCAGCGACCAGAAAGGCTGAGACAGGGTCCTGCACTGCCAGGTAAGTCCAGGCATTGACCCCCTAGTTGCTGGGTTCTGGGCAGATAGGAAGGGGTTCCTGAGGGCGGGTTCAAGTGGCCAGAGTATCTGGAGGTTCTGGAGGGACACGAGACAGTGGCCACTTCCCAACTGTCATGGACACATTCCAGGACCTCCCTCCCAGATACCACTTATGAGCATTTTTTACCCCATTAGAAAGATGAGAAAACAGAAGCTCCATGACTTGTAAGTAACAAAGCTATGATGTGAATCCAGTCTGTTTTGGTTCTAATTCCACAGTGATCTTTCTTTTCTAGCATATTTCCCGTGTACTACACTTTATATTTTTATATTTCTATACTTTTGCACTGTATATTTTTATTTCTCAGGTGTTTCCATCTGATCCATACACAATCCACTTTGGTATAATCATCAAAATTTACTAGTTACGCCCATTTAGCAGATGCAGAAATTAAGGCCTAGAGGGTTAAGCCATGGCTGTGACCCCTGGTGGTGGGGGGTGAGCCAGGGCTGGGAGCCAGGTCTTTGAACCCCATAAGATAAAGTGGTTGGTACCTTTTTTGGCTTGTTTTTTGGTGGTCTTGCGGCTTGTGTTGGAAACCCCTGGGATGGATTTTATTTCGCTCTTGCTGACAGGGGGTGGGTGTAGGACCAGCTTTGGTGGCCTGGTGAGACACACAGGTAGCCCCGCTGCACTCATGAGGATCCCGGTGATTCCTGAAAGGGGCAGAGCGTGGGTGAGGAAGGACTGAAGACGTAGCTACCAACACTCCCCAAATTCCTCCCTCGTATTACCCTGCTCTCCTCCTCTCCAGCAGAGAGTTCTCATAATTCATGGATTCTCTACTCTGCCTTCTACTTTTTTGTCAGAAACTTATTCTTCAATAGCACGCTTTGCTTTTAGCAATCAGTTCTCCCCCAAATGCTTCCTGCCTTTCTCATGCAATTCCCAAAATCCCTGTTTGCTTTCATTAACATCCAGATTGCCTCCTTTTTACAAATGCTCACTACTTATTTTGCAGCTCTGATTTCTCTATCTTAAGCAAGTACGTCGCAGGGTTTCTCTTACCCGCCAAGGCAGGGTTGACAGGACTGGACCCATTTAGGTTCTTCACCGGGACAGTGGGGACCCTGTGGAAGGAAAGAGCAGATTCATTATGGTTTTGACAAGAGGGACAAAGTGGACCATGTTTAGACCTACTAAGGATGCACTAAGCTCTTAACACAGCAGCCAGCCAGAGGTGACATCTTCACAGCCTAAGTCGGACCATGTCGCTCCTCCACTCAGAGCCTCAGAGCTTGATATGACTCCTCAGTTCACAGAGTCAAGGTCAAAGTCCCAGCCTACACAGCCCTGTGTGATCTGCCAACACCCCCCCTCCCAAATCCTGTATCCCTCTGGTCTCCTCTCATTATCACTCAACTTTTTGCTCTGTTCTTGCTGTTCCTCCTACCTGCCAGGCACACTCTTGTCTCAGAGCCTTTGCATACACTGTTCCCTGTGCCTGAAATGCTGTTCCACCAGAGAACTGCTTCATTCTCTTCTATTACCCCTCCAGTCTCAGTTCAATGCCTACATTCTCAGTGATGCTCCTGAGACCACCTTATTTGACACCGTTGCCCACCCCTCCACCCACCCCGGGACTCCTGCTCTATTTATGATCTTTTAAAATGTGTTGTTGCTTGTTATCTTCCCTTCTAAAATCTAAGCTCTACAAGGGTAAATATCTATGTCTGTTTTGTTCAGAATGTGGCGCTTGTAGGCAATCAATCTATATTTGTTGAAGAAATGAAAAAATAAGGAAGCAAGTTCAAACCTGGGTGTACAAAAGAGTCACCTAAGATACTTTTAACAAAACAGAGTTCTAGGTCTGGACAAGACTCTCTACCCGTGGAGCATGAGAATCTGCACTTTTCCAAGGCTCCCAAGAGGATGCAGATGTACTGAATCCCCAGTCCAGCATTTGGAAGCCACGGCTGGAACAGCTGCCACTTCTCCTTCCCCCTGAGACATATACAAATTTCAGGCAAAGCCACCTCCGCTTTCTGCCCTTCTCCCAGCAACTCCAGCCAGGCTGGAGAGGAGACGGCACAGCTGCCTGGGAAAGGCAGGCCTCCCACGGTGCTGACTCAGAAAATATGGAACACATGGGGCTGGGTCTTGCGCCATCCCCTCTGCAGCCCAGGCTCCTGCAGCAGGGCTTGCAGAGGCCACTGGATCTGGTCACAGATGACTTCAGGGGCCGGACAGCCTGGGAGGCCAGCAGGTCTGCTAGGGGGGTAGACGGTGCTGGGAACACAGCGGGTGGAGAAAAGACCCTTTGTTTATTTGTTTATCTGTCCATCCGAATGGTGTTTATTGAGCCCCACTTTGTGTTGGACACTATTCCTGATGCTGGAGACACAGCAGTGAACACACCACCCATGGCCCTTCTTCATCCATGTATTAAAATCGCTGCCATGCACAGAGCTCACCTCCTGCCAGGAGCGGCTCCCACTGCCCACAGCATAGAAACTTGTCTCATCCTCCCAACAACCTATGCAAGAAGCATTATCATTAGCCCCCACTTTATAGACAAGGAAGTTGAGGCACAGAGAGGTTAAGCAAACTTGACCAAGACCGCATGGTTAAGGATTTGAACGCAGAAAACCTGGCCCCAGAGCCCATTCTAGGCCACTCGCTATGCTGAGCACTTATGTCTACGCAATCCTTGTGACACCCCACACTGCAGACAGAAGACCTGATGATCAGAGAGTGTCACAAGTATACCCACCCCTAGGAAAGGGGAGAGCTGGAATGGGACCTCCAGGCTGAGCAGTGGAGTCTGCCTGTGCCCACACGCCCATAAAGATGGTGCTTCCCCAGCTACACCAGGCTTGCTCTGGCCTCTGTCCCTTCCCGGGGATGATGGCAGGTACACCAGTGTCGGGAGAAAGATGTGAAAGAACAGATGTGGGAATGTTTGTGTCTCACCAGGCCACCAAATGCCACATTTTTTCTGAAACTGTCCCCAGGATAAATCAAACCCAGATGGAAGGAGGAGAAAGCTGAGCTTTAAACAAGGGCCACTAGGCCAAGGAGAGAGGAATGGATTTGATTCTGGACTCTGTGACCCGCGCCCCAGGGCTAGGCACACTGTGGTGGATGGGGAGTCAGGGAAACCGTGTTTGAGTCCCAGTGCCGCCAGTAGCTCCTCACAAAGTCAGTTAAATTTTCTGAGCTTTAATTTCCTTATCTGTAAAATTATGAGGGTCCTGGAAGATACCATCCCTTAGAAGATACCAGGGAGACTTGTTGATGATGTCTCACCCCGGTACCTGACAGCAAGGTGACAGCCTAAGCCCTAGGACCTCACCCATGGGGGCTTCTCCTCCTCGCCCAGCTCCTTCTTGAGAGGCTGGGGATATGGGGAAGACCCTGACTCAGGGTCACTCAGGTGGGAGCTGCCTGCTCCCAGCTCCCCACCAGGGGGCAGTGCTCCTGCCCGCCCAGCCCTGCACCTGCCTTCCCCCTCACCATCTCTGAGGCCCCCACTCCAGCTGATAAGTAGCTGAGATCCCAGTGACAAAAGCCACCTTTGTTCCTAAAACTGGACTGGCAGGTTTCCACACCCAACCTGGTCAACCAGGAAATACTCCCATCCTCAGAACACCACACATCCCAGGCAGCTCAAGGTCTGGAGAGAGGGAAGGGAGAGCCTGCAGGTGGGCCCAGAAATGCATGAAAACCACCGTGGGCAGACAGGTGGGAGAGACGCAATGCCATGTCAGGAAAAGGACAGCACGGCTGGTGGGCTTATCACTAGGCTCTAGGCAGCAGGGGTCCCGGGGAGGAGGGGGATATTTGCCTATGAAACACAGAAGGGTCTGATGGAAGGAACCTGTGCTGGGGTCAGGGGATCTTTGCTTTGGCCCAGCTGGGTGCTGACTCGGTGCTGACTTGCTTTGTGCCTTTGGGAGGCCACGCAGCCTCTGCACTTTGCCGACCACATCTGAGCTGCCACCACTGTGCAAGGCACCTTAAATATCTGCCCTATGGGGTCCCTTTAAAGCTTTAGGATTTAGGTCAAATAGTAAATAGCTGAGTCCTATGCAAATTTGGGTGATGGTGTACACTTTTATCTCCCAGTTGTAAAGGGCCTTCTCCTGCTTTGATATTCCAATATTCTCAGATGCTTGAGGACATGGGTATGAAGTGTAGAGCTAGTGACCGGCAGTACTTAGGAGTGCTGAGCTGGCACCTGATCACACCTCCCCCACTGTTACTGGTTACTGAAAACCTAACGAGAACAGCCTATGAAGTCCAGGCCAGTCATACCCTGTTGGGGCCCCAGCGACTATGCCTGAGCCCTCCTTCTAGAAAACAGCAACTCGTTGGCAGGCTTGCCTCTCAAGTCCTCTAGGCAATGCCACTCATCAAAGCTGTCCGGCCCAACCACTTGTGGGCCAATCAAAACATACCCCTCCCCTCCCTCTGTTGGGCTGTTCCCAGTTATGGAGGCTCCAAGTTTTCATTTCTGTTGCTAAAATATAAAACTGAGACAAGAGATGAGAGCTGGCAAGGTGGAAGGAGGTTGGTTGCGGGAGGGAGGGGATCTCTGCAGACGCCATGGTGAGAAGCAGCGTTTTCCCCGGGAGTTATGTGCCAACCCAGGAATCTTCCAGCAAGACAAGGGTCTCGTCTCTACGGCAACCAAGGCCTAGCTGGGGCGACGCCCACCCTCCACGCACAGCCCCCCTCTCTCTTTAGAAAGCCCCTGCTTGTGTCTCTGAATAATTCACAGGATCTTTTGTTCCCCACCCCGCAAATCTTTCTCTTCATCCCACTTCTCCCGCCCTCCCTGGTCTTCCTTTTTCCGTGGGAAAGTTGCTGGAAGAGGTCATGGGCAAAGAGGGGAGGGAGAGAAGGGGCCCTGGAATGACAGAAGGTCGATGGCAACGCCAGACAAAGGGAATCAACACGCTAATTAAATGGCCAAGAGAGGCTGGAGGAGAAGGTGGGATGGGGGTGAGGGAGGAGGTTGGAGGTGAAAAGGGAAGGCCTGAAAGATTCAGAGGGGTAGGCAGGGGCCTCCCTTGTCAGGAAAACAGAGCTGAGAACAAAAAAACAGCACACAACTGGTTTCTATAGCCCTTTTGAAACTGCGCTGCCCGGACCTCCACCCGTTCTCTAGCCCCGATTCTATTGGCGGGCAGAGGAAACAAAGAAGAGAGAAAAAGCCGCCTTCCACTCACTCCTCGAGATTCAAAGCCACCTGGGTGCCTCTCCCTCCCTAGTGATGCCATGAGGTCACTTGGCACTTGCCAAGGGCATCAGAGACAAGGTGGGGTGTTAGACCCTGCTCAGCTTTGACTTCAAGTCAACAACTATGTAGTACATATCCATTAGATACCTGTTAACAACAATGGCAATAATAGCAGCGAAGGCTGACCGAACTCTTATTATGTGTCAAGCATCGTGCTAGGTCTATACACTGACCATCTTACGTGATCCTCAACGACAACCCAAAAAGTAAGGTACTATTACTATCCCATTGTGCAGATGAAGAAACTGAAGACAGAGGAAACTTGCCCCCAAGTGACTCAGCAAGGAATTTGGGCTCAAGCCCCAGCAGTCCTAGATTCTAGAGGCCATGTTCTTATCTAGCATGTGAGCCTCTCTCCTCCATGCCAGCAATCACCCCAGAACTCTGTTAGAGGCCCCCAGGATGGTGCTGTGTGACGGCGTGGGTGGAGAAATTCAGCAGAGGCACAGCATAGGTGCCCAATCCCCTCTTCCAGATGCTTCTGCCACTCAGGGGAAGTCATGAAAATCCCATGCATCTGACCAGCATTTTGCCATTTGTAAATCGTGTTTACATACAATGAGGAGCTGGGCTGCATCCAGAAGAACAGTGGACTAGAAGCCCAAAACCTGGGTTCTGGTCCCTACTCTATAACACGTGAGTTGTGTGGCCCTCCTTGGGGAGTTAATTCTGAGCTAAGTGCCTGTGTCTAAGCTTCCATCACAGAGTAAGGGAATGCAATAATCTAGTAAACTGCCACGGGGCAAACTCCCTTAGTGGAGGTTTTCACAGTGACTGCATGGGGCAGGTAAGTCCACTGGGTCTTGCACAAGTTCTGTGGCTCACCCTAGTGGCAGAGGCACTGGACTCCCAGCCCCAGTACTCCTCCCACTCTGCGGTATACCCTCCTTCCTCTCTCCTCCCAGCTGCAAACCTCTATGTACAGAGACCCAGCTGAGTATGACGGCACCGTCTCAGGGCAGACTGGATTTTTGGACTCAGACGTCCAACCCAAATCTAAAACCATCCTGACCGTCTGGGGTTCAGGGGCTAAAAGCAAATTCCACTGGAGAAAGAAAGGGAAGATTGGGTGGGTGTGAGAATGACGAGAAACCAGGGGATGCAGACACCGCGTGGACCTGGGTTGCTTCAATTTTATGATCCGCAAGATCAAGAACAACAGAAAAAGCAATGCTAATAGGACCTACAACATCACCAGGTTGTCATAGGAATAACAGACAATCAATACATGAAAGCGCCAGCACATAGTAAGTAGTCACTAAAATGGGCTGCTATTTCAATCTGGAGTCACCTCTCCAGCTTCCAGAGAGACCAGAGGAAAGGGACTAACCCTCATTTGGTACCTACTCTGTGCCCCGCACTGTGGTACGTGCTTGGTGAGGGAGGAGCACAGCAGAGTCAGAATCTGGACTCTAGCATCAGACTTCCTCAAGTCTGAATCCTAGTCAATGCCAATGATTAGCTATGTGCCCTTGCAAGGGAACTTTAGTTTCTTCATCTGGAAAATGGGACAGTGCCTATTTCATAGTAGTTGCAAAGATTAAATGAGGAGATAAAGCCCCCAAACTACAACACAGCGGGAGCTCAATTTATATTGCCTGTTATTACTCCCTATGCACAATATTCTTTAAGCCTCATGGCACCCCCAACATGAGAATTGTGGCCAGCATTTGCAGATGAGGAAGTTGGGACTCTATAATATCAGGGAACTAGCCCCAAATTGCATGGCTAGTAAGAGGCAAAGTCTCAATCAGAATCCAGATCGCTGGAACCCCAAGTCAAACCCTCCCTCATCCACCACACACCGTGCTGCCTGCACCTGTGCCAGGGGACCAACACAAGGTAAGGAGGGGCTTAAGTCTTGGCAGCCTCTCCTTCCACTGACCCAGAAGATCAGTCATAGCCTCTCTCTGCAATGAGTAAATGCTCTGAGGCAGCCACGGAGGCACCTACCCAGAGGCGATCAGCACCCGGGACTGGGCGATGGCCAGTCGCTGCAGGTTGGTACGATTCAGGGTGGCCAGGGCGACCCTTCCGGTCTTGCCGTTGGCTCCTGGGGGGCTGGCAGGAGAGCCTGCAGTTGCCCCAGCCGGCATGCTGGAGGTTTGTCTCCGGATCACCTGTGATGGGGCTGTTTTCACTGGGCCTCGAATGGTGCCTGTGCTGTCCAGGGGCTTGGCCCCGGGACCTGGTGGAGGAGGCAGCTTGACCACTCCCGAAGGGGGCATATTCTTGCGGGTCGCTGGGGGCTGCAGGGGCCCAGAGCTGCCATTGACCACAGCCGCCTTAACACTCATCACCAAGACACACTGTGGACAGGAGCAGGATGGCACAGGGGGCGAGGTGGCCAACCCAGGGCTGACTGGCCAGGACTGAGCCTTAGGCAAGGTGCCTGTGACCATGGGGTAGATGAGGTCGAGGCGCCGGCGGACGCGGCGCTGGCGCTGGGTCTGCCGGTTGATCTGGCCCATGGTGCTGAAGTCAATGACGTAGCTGAAGCCGATGGAGGTGAGGTCGATCCAGGGGTGCTGCTTCTCATAGGCGTGCTGGATGGTGATACCCACTTCCATGTCGTAGGGCGTCCAAGAGCCATTGTCGTTCTCCCACTCCCACACCACGCCCTTCCCGGGGGCTGAGGACGGGTCGTAGTAGTTGCGGCGGACTGGGCGGAGGGTCCCTGCCAGAGTGGGACGGATGAGAGGTCAGGGTCAGCATAAATTATGCAGAATGGCATTACATTAACAGGTAAACATGTAATAAGTCCTACTGTGTGCCAGGCACGACACTGCCTGTTGAGGTGTCAGCTCTGAAAGAGACGCATCCCTGCCTTTAAGACGTCTGCAGTCCAACCAGGCTGGAAGCAGGTGAGTTACAACATGAAGGACCTGGGAGGCAGCGCGGGGCAGCAGACAGAGTGCCTCCTCTCCTGGTTTCCAGCCGGAACACCTGGGTTTGCCACCAAATTCGCTCACTTACTAGCTAATATAGAACCTCTCAGCTTCCTTTTCTCCCCTGGGAAACGGGATACTAACAACTTTCCAGGTTTTCGTAAAAATTAAATGTGCCTCACTTAATCATTCAACAAACATTCACTGGTAACATGCATTCCGGGTACTGCATTTCATGGGCACCCTACACATTGCACTGGGGCACATAAAGCCCTTGACACATATAGTACATGCTCATAAAGACCATGTTCCTTCTTCTCTGTCCCTCTAAATGTCTCTGCACCAAAGGCTATGGAGGAAAAGAACACAAGGCCATGGGAGCCCGGAAGACAGAAGGAAGACTCTGTCTCCACCCTGGAAGGCCGCCCAGAGGCAGCGGTGATGGAGCTGGCTCTCTGTACATTTATGGGTATGATACAAAAAAAGAAAAAAAAAATGGCGTGTTACTGTGAGAAGAAGGGAAATCAGGTTGGGAGACCTCATATTTCCCAACATTAAATCTTATATCAACAAAAATAACATTCTCAATAGTCATAAGAATAATTTTATATTTATCTAACATCTTTCTTTCAAGAAGCTCAAACCCTCCTAAAGATAGGAACATCTTAATTTTGACAGTCTCAGTGCAGGGGCAAGGAAGAGGCCAAGGTTATTACACGGGTTAATGGTACAGGAGAACTGAACCGGCAAGACTACAAGGGAGCTAAGCCTGTAACTGCTGCCCCCTCTTCCCTACCCCAAACCTGAACCAGACCCATCCTCACCCAGGGCTCATTTCATGTTATCAGCATCAAGGCTAAAGATGCCTGGCCCAAGGCAGGGCAGGAGGGCTCCAAGGATGCCGGAATCTCTGCATCTGTCGGCTTAAGAGCTATCCATCAAAGTGGTGGGAAAATGCTCCCCTTCCCCGGCCTCTAACCCACCCCCTCCGCCAAGCCAGAGGGAGACACCAAGGCTGGGGACAGAATCCCATTCAAGGGGGGAAGAAAAGGAACAATGGCTATTCAGGCCTTTGCCAGGGTCATAACCCGCCCCCCACCCCATCTCCAAGCCCCTTAATGACCCAAAACATCAACATTCAGAGGCACCAGGGAGAAGCAGAACAATCCCCTATTCATCGCCAGGGCCTCTGCTGGGGGACATGGGGGTATCAGGATGGGAGGGTGGCGGCAATAGTTCCCGGGCTTGCCTCTATTTCCTTCCTAAGCAGCCAGCTTGCTGGGGAACAAAGAGTGCGGCTTTGGGTCCGGCAGGGGTGGGTCTGTCCCTTCCAGCTGTGTGATTAAGCCTCAGTTTCCTCGTCTGTTTGGGTCCCGGGTGGCTACTTCAAAGGGTGGATTTGAGGATTAAATGAAGAAATGAATATAAAACTCTAAAATAGCACCTGTCACCATGGCAAGAGCTCAATAAAAGTTGCTGATTATTATTGTAATTTATTTTCCATTACATCTAAGCAGGATGAAAAAATCATGGGGAAAGTTTAGTTCAGGGGAGGTGGACATTATGTATGTGGGGGGTGAGAGAGAGAGCAAGAGAGAGAGAAATTGTCTATATAACTCACATTTGCACAATCTTTATTACTTACAAAGCACCTCACATATTCCACATAAGCACATAATCTTCCTGGCAATCTTATGAAACATCTTTTACAGATGAGGAAATTAAGTTTAGAAAATTTAAATGGCACTATTTTATATTCTTTCCAGGGTAGCAGGGACTTAACTAAGTCTCACAAATGTTTCTAAAGAGCATTTTTTTTTAAAATAACAGTGTTATCAATCCCGTAGATGCCTGAGAGTCCTCCCAGAACTTCTGGAAACTATGCCATGGCTCTGTAACATACATTTCCAGATTTATCTTTCTCTATGCCCTCATTTTCCTGCCAAACAGAGGCCCCTCTTACCCACAGGCATTCCCTCCAAGTTCCCTAACCCCCTCCCCAACAATTCTCCAGGTCTCTTCTACCAAAATCTCCTCCTTTCCCATTTCTCCCTGTCGAAATTATCCTTATCATTCAGGTCCCATGCCATTTGCCATCCATTTCCTGAAATGTTCTGCCAGCCCAGGCCCCACCTCAGGAACCTGAAGTGCATCTCTTGACCAAGCTTGATAGGCACCAGTGTTTTGGCACTTTTCATACTGGGGTGCCTTAAGTGGGGGCAGGGATGCTACCGTGGAGCTCTTTGCATGCCAGTACCTAATGCAGTGCCTGGCAGCTACAGGGCTCCATAAATGGTGCTGTGATTGATTGAAGACTACTGGCTACTTTGATATTTAGTTGTTTACCACATGTCACTGAGTACCCATTAGCTGCTATGAGGAACGCAAAGATTCAAGCATTCCTCAAGCAGCCTGCTGTCTAAAACAGGGCTAGAAGACAACTGTGCAAATGACCATTTATGAGGCAGAATGTGTCACAAGCAAGATACCAACAAAATACATGTTGGCAGGAAATCTGACCACATCCCCTCCCTGCTGAAATCCCTTCCATGACTTCCCCTTAGGCCAGGCCCGACATCCCCTCCACCTGCCAAACTCTGTGCCCCTCACTGCTAACGCACTCTGCCCAGATTTGGCCACACTGGCCTTCAGCTTCTCCCAGTTGCCAGATTTCTCTGATTTTGGCCTCTTCACCATGCTGGTTCCTCCCCTCAAACACTGGGGCATCCTCTTTGCTGCTCATGCACAGATCAAAGCTCATTTCCTCAAGGAAGCCTCCCTGGGTTGCCCTGACCAGGTCAAATTCCTGGTCCCATTTTTTTTTTTCCATAGCACTCATCTCAATGTGCAGTTACACATTTATTGGTGAGGCTAATTTCATGCCTATCTGTCTTTCTCATGAGATTCCCAGTCCCATGAGAGCAGACATGGAGGTGTTTACTCATGGCTGTATCCCCCGTGCCTGGCATGCCTAAGGGCCCAATAAATATTGATTGAATAAACAAAGCAATGACAGTTTGGAGAGCATTTCAAACATTTCAAGAAACAGATGACAAATGGCATAGAATCTGAATAATAAGGAGACTTTCAGTAGGCAAAATGGCAAAGGACAGCATTTCAGAAGAAGTGGGCTATGGATAGTTGGGGGCTGTCAGAGAACTCTGAAGGAAAGTACAAGGATACAAGTGGCCCCCGATTGAAAATATAAGGCAGAGAAGAAGACAAGCCTGGAAAATATGTTATGCCCTGTGTGTTCTGGAATGCCAAGCTGTGATGCATTTAATTTGTAGGCAATGAGGAGCCAGTGGAGTTTGTTAAGCAAAGAGCAACAAGACCAGAGCTTCTCTGTTAATTAGTTCCAGGTAGGTGGAAGGGTGTTGGCAGGGAAATGAAAATGTGACAGAATGGAGAAACTCTACAGAGAAAAAATGGGTAGGACTTGACCATGAGTAGCTTGAATGAATGCTTTCCAAATGAGGTTCTCAGACCACCTCCTTCAGAGTCTCCTGGGGTATGGATCAGCAATGCCCTCAAGAAACAAGCAGGTGCATCGCTAGGGTTTGGGCATGGGGACCTGCACGTGAATGACCACCCTGAGTTTTCATTATGCACACTCAAGTTTCAACTGTTGGGCCACATGGCCTACACACCTGTACATACTACAGGCCCAAATAAGACTCTGGATCAAAGATTCCTGAAGCTTTGACCATGGCAAAGTGGTAAAATGGTGTCACCATGAACAGGCAGAGAGATGTCAAGAGGAAGAGCTGGTTTTTGGAGGGAAAGTTGTTGAGTTCAGTTCAAACATAGAGGGGAATTAGAGACAGTAAGCAGACCTCAGAATCAAAGTTTTGAGATAAGAGAGAGGGTGGGATTTCATTCTCTGATTATTTTCAGAGGGCACCCTATTTGGAATGTGCTAGTCCTGGGCTTTTCCAGAATCAGGCCCATAAACTAGATAATCTGCACAGTTATACAAAAAAAAAAAAAAAAAGCCTCCAGTAGAAGTAGGATAGGGGATAGAATATGTTCATACACTAAAGAGGAAGAAAGAGAAAGAAAATAAACTTTTCCCAGCAACTCAGACACCTGCATCCCAAAGCACCCAAAATGTTTGGGGTCCTGGGAAATGGCAGGTAATGACCTGAGGTCTCTAGATCATGTCACCCACATCTATGTCAGTAACTCCCTGCTGTAAGAGCATGTACACAGAGCACTGTGTCCAAGAAATCCCATACTTCTTTTATCAACATCTCCCATCTGCACCAGAATGTTCCCCAAGGATGGAGACTTGGATGTCCTATTATTGCTATACTCCACATGCCTGGAAAACTGCCTGCACTAAGTAGTTGCCCCATAGCTGTTCACTGATTGAAAAAGTAAGGACACAGAGCACTTCATTTGGAATCTCAGCTTTGCCATCGATTAGCTGTAAACCCTTGAGCAACTTAATCTCTTTCAAATTGTTTTCTTATAAAGTGGGGGTAACCATAGTTCTTCAGAGTGTTGGGAGGATTAAACAAAATAATGTGTGCAATGTGCTTGGCATGATGCAGACATACGGCACATCCTGCACACTACAACTATCATGTGGTCATCAGGATGCCTGCCTCCTCCACTCCTGCACTTACCAGGGTTGTGGATGTTGGCGGGGGGAGGGGGGGAGGTGTTGCTAAAAATGAGCTTCTGTCAAATCACCTAATTAAATCCCCCCTCTCTCTCCATCTGACACTTCTCACGGCACTAAAAGACATAAAGGAGGCCAAACTTGCACAGAAAACTCTGAGCTGGAAAGAACTCTCTCTCACACCTAGACGCTTCCTGTCTGCATCATCATGGGTGCAGGGGTCAAACACATGCACCTGCCAACCTGCATATGGGAGGAAAGAAAGAAGGAATCTTAAGACTGCTCTTCATCCTAGAGAGGAAAATGAGGCCTGAGCAGTTAGGGGACTTGCTCAAGGTCACATAGTAAGAGGTGAGTCTAGGATGAGAGTCTGAGTCATGTCTTCCCACTTCCAACCCCAGTCTTCCCCATCCTGCTCCTGCGGCCCTGGAGATGGTGGAGATTCGGTGTGTTGGGAGATACAGAAGGTGATGCTGAATGAAGCTCTCCAGTCACTGCCCTGTGACAGAAAAGGGGCAGCCCAGTCAAGGTGAATGACAGTGGGTAGAGAGGACCCACCAAGGCTTTTGGAAGTAGACAAGACCCAGTCCCCTATATCTCACCCCATCTTTTCCCTTCTAGATTCTCAAGCCCAAAATGCCTAGAGGGGACCAGCACAGAATGCAAATGAGCTTAAACCCCTAGGCGGTCTCTGCAAGGAGAAGGGCCCAGGGCAAACAGAGGCGGCAGATGGGTGTCTGTCACCTCTCAGCCATCTCCCTGGAGACAGGCTGGATGAGGTCAGGAGCCTAGGCAAGTGGAGAGACTGTGGACTCACTCAGCAGTGGAGCAGGCAACTTCTAAAAAGACAAAGCTCTCATGTCAGGAAATGTCCCCATACAGAGGAGGCAACAAAAAAGAGAGGAATTGCCTCTGGGCAGGGGACTTCCAGCTCTCTTTTGTTTATGGGGATGTTTCTGGTTCCCAGCTTTCAACTTTGGCTTGAGGATGGTGGGTAATTTAATTAAACATTGCAGGGGCTTGGATGAGGTTGCCTGGGAGCCACTGGTTTAAAGTTCCTACCCTGTAATGGACTCATCAATGAGCTATATTGAGAGGAACTGTGTGTGTGTGCGTTGGTGGAGAAAGGAGAGGAGGGGGCTCAGAGCCCAGAAACTGGGAGATTCTATTCTACTTTGACAAGCGTCCTGACAAACCCAGGTTCCTGGGAATTTAGCCCAGTGCCTTCTGCACCCAGCACAGGGCCTGGCACGGAAGGGGAGAGGTGCTCAGCAGTGAGTGGATGAAACCAAAGCAGTCTTAATGTAAAACACACCCTGAGGCTGTCTTTAAGATGATCCAGGGCTAGTTGTCTGCCTCTGGTCTAGAATCCAAGGAGCCTCATCTTCTGGCTAAACTGCCAACCAGGAGGCCATAGTCCACTAGTCCTCCGGTAAGAGTAATCAGACCTGGGGGAGCAGCTTCTGTCTTTCTGCCTAGCTTACCCTTCACTTCTATTAAAAGGGTCCTTTAGGTCATGACTGCTCCTAGACACCCTGTCCACACTTGGTGCCCCCAAACACAAATTCAACCTTTGCCCTCCCCAAATGTGGAGGAGGGGTTGAGACCTTTATATCACTAGGGTAGTTCTCCATATGCTGCAGAGATTTTATCTGAAATAGAAAAGCTAACACCTGCTATTTTTATTTTGAGCAGGACTGGAATTCCCTGTCAGGTGCCTTAACTGCTGGTCTTTGTGGTCCCACCCGTGGCTCAGCTTCCCCTAACACACAGACACCCTCCCCCCGCAGCTTGACACCTCCACCCTCAGCTCCACCACCCCCATCCAAGTTGCACAAGTACATTCTCTCCCTCCCTCTCAGCCACACTTGATCCTCTTTCTCAGTCTCCCCACGTTTCCCTCTATTCTCTCCTCCTCCCAGTGTCTCTCAGCTCCACTTCCCTCCCTTCCCCACCAAGGGTTAAGCCCCTCCAGATTCTAACACTTCTGGAATCCTTTCCCCAGAAAGCTTTACTCACTGGGCCAGTGTCTGTAGAGTCTTGGCAGAGAGGTTGTTGGGAGTTATGACTAAAGATGGGGACATGAGGGTGGAAAGATACCCCTTTCCCATGACAATCCTAATTAGCACACAGGATATGGGGCTTTCCAAGGAAGCGGAGACACCCTGCCCCAACAGCTGTTCTCTGAGCCGCCAGCCTGCTCTATTCCCTCCCCACCACACCTGCCTCTGCAGGCTCCTTGGTTACACTCTTGGGAAAGCCTAGCTAGAATTCCAGAAACAACGGCCCCCTCCCAACCGGTCACTGAAGAGATTACTGGAAAGACAGAGACTTGTCCCGGACCATCAGTTAAGCATGGACACGTTGGACCAAGCAAAGAAAGACATGCAGCTCTGTCCTCCTCCTCCTCCCTCGGACAACCTCCCCCCACCCCACCCCCAGGCTCCCTTCCTGGCTCTGACCTGGAAAGGCTGGTCAGCTAAGAAGCCAGGTTGTGGTGGCCGTAGTGGCAACTTGATTCTCATGAAGCGATAGGAGTTTAGCGCTCTCATAGGCTATGTTTTCAGGAGGAAGCTTGGGGACAGTTTCTCCTTAGGAATCTGCCTCCTGCTCCGCGGACAAAGAGAGCGGCTTCCCTGCCAGACATTCCGGAGCCCCGACCCTCCCCCTCCTCTCTCCATCTGCTTGGCCTGTTGCTTCAGCACTTGGAGTGCACAGCAGAGGCATCCCCAGTGCCACAGCATCCAGCCCCTGGAATCCCCCAGCTCCAGTCTCTCCTCCCAGGGACGCCCCGGCGCTTCCTTTACCCGACTACAGCCGGAGCCTCCGGGGAATCCCTTCTTCCTTTGCCAGTTCCCACACCCAGGACCTACCGTGGAAAGGCATCCCGCACAGGAGGAGCAGAGGCACTGAGGTCGGGGTGAGGGAGGTACGTGGCAGGCCCAAGGCAAAGCAGGGTCAGCCCCGGGGTGAGCAGCCGCGGGGTGAGGGCAGGGAGTTTTGCAGAGGCTGGGATTGCTTGTGGGCTGGGGCGGCCTCAGAACGTCTACATGGAAGGACTTAGGGCCACCAAGCGCTGAAAAGGAGGCGTGAAACCGGGAGGGGGTTCTCACCGACCAGATTGAAGCACAACCAGAACACTGATACTACTTGCACGGACATTTGGGTGGGGGGATCCTAGAAGGATCAAGGGGAGTAAAGCGCCGCCCACTACCGCCTCTTGGGGACTCCCCTGCACGGAGGTGCCCACTGGGTGGGCCAAGGTGGGCTCACGAGGCGGGAGATCCCGTGGCAGGCCGGGGAGGTGGGCGCGGGTGGGGCAGGGGCAGCCGGCTCACCCGTGTCTTGGCGGAACTGGTTCATGGACTGCAGGTCGATGATGTAGGGCGCGAGACGGCTGTCCACCTGGCCCAGCACCACGCTGCCCCCGGCGCGGGGGCCGGCGCGGACCACCGCCTCGATGTGGTGGCTCACGGCCGGACTGTAGGGACGCCAACGGCCGTGCTCGTTCAGCCATTCCCAGACCACCACGGCCGAGGCCAGGAGCATGGCGAGCCCGGGGCTGCGGCGCTGAGCCGCCTGCCTCCCGGGCCCGGAGCGCCCGACCTCCTCCGCTTCCTCCTGCGCCGCCGCCTCCGGGCCTCGGCCGCGCCCCCCGCCCCGCGCCCCGCCGCCCCGGGCAGCCTCAGCTCCGGCCCATGGGCTCCTCCCCAGCCGCGCATCCACCGGGGCCCGGTGCCCGGGGCCGCCTGGGTCGGACCGCGCACCGCCGCCGCCGCCGGGGTCCGCCGCTGCTGCCGCTGCTCCGTGGGGTCGAGTCGCTTCATGCAAATGCCCGGCTCTCTGCAAACAGGCCCCCGCCTTGCAAAAGCCACCCGGCGGCCGCGCACTGGGGCTGGCGGCGAGGCGAGGACCCAGCCCTCGCACCAGTTGCGCCTCGGGCTCTGCAGACGCCGGGGTGGGATCTCGCCGCACGATCGCGCCCGGAATGGCACGCTCGCTTCTCCTCCCCTCTCCCCTCCCTCCCCACCCTCTCGCCGCACGAAGTGCAGTCGCCGCCACGGGGACAGCTCCCCCTCCCTGTGGCTCTGCTCAGTCACTTCCAGAAGGAATTGCCCCTCCCAAGCGGGGAGCTAAGGCAAACCCGCGTCCACCGGGGTTTCCCCGGTTCCTTGCTGCGGAGAGGAGACCCGCCATGACGCGGCCCCGGGACCGCCGCTGTCGCCCGGCAGCAACTTTGCAGCCTCCTTCCCAGAATGTAATTTTGTTTTTTTTTAATGCAGCATGATCGGTGTCCGCAGCGCGAGCTGGAAACACGCAGTGTCTCGGGGCCTGCGCACGCACTCGCACACTCACACCCGCACACACACGCGCGCACACCCTCACGCTTTCCTAGCTCGGGCTCGTATTACCTCATTCTCGCCAGCATCCTTAGCTGTCCGTCAAGGATGCAGAAGCCACGCCCCCTGGCTTCTCGGGAGGGTTCCCCGGAGCTTGCGCGCCCCCTGCTGGCCGAAAGTGTCGCGTGCCGGCCAGGGGCCACACGCTGCTCAGCTTCAACCTCTGCTAAGGAGACCCCGTCCAAAGGGATGCAGCAATTTGGTGAATGATAGATTTATCTATGTAGAGAGCAAATGTGGCTTTCTGGCCTGATTCGACATTACTAAAGTCAAGAAGATACATACTAAATTGATTTGTTCCGCAGCGTTTCTATGACCCAAATTATGAGACACTAGGACAAACACAAGCTAGACTTGATTATTTTGGTCATCAATAGTTAATGTGGAAAATAACTTAAAATGGGTGAGTCTGAATAAAAGGGAAGGATGTAATCAGACTTATGCATTAATCTTGTGAGAAAGCACAAATTTTGAAAAAAAAAAAGCACAAATTTTGTTTCTCTGAGGTTGCATCTACATAAAACAATGAATTCATTCCTATCAAAATCCAAGAGAGGATACGGAAAAATAAAAATAGCTTATGTTAGAGAGTAGGATTGTGAATCTTTTTGAAATAATCATTTTTCAAAAATCATATTATCTTTTTTATGTTTTAGAAGATTTGCTTCCCCCTCCCTCTCCTTATGTTTGTCTTTTCTCTCATTTTTAGAGTTTTCCAGCTCTCTATCTTTACCTCCCTCCCAACAGAGTTCTAAATAAGAAGCAAAAGAAAAAGCACCAGCTCTCTCTTCTTCAGTTCTGTAAAAGCCCCGGTGCAAGGGAAATCTGAGCTTTTTTCTTTCTGGTCTCCTTGCACAGTTTAACCTCTAAAATCTCTAGTCAGCCTCTCCCTTAATTGGGGGGCTACTGTCAATCCAACTCAATCAGTGCCATTCATTAAAACATCAAATTTCAAAGTTTGAAGAACAAAAAGGAGTTAAGGACACCTCAATTAATCCTACCAAGGGCCATTATCATTCCCATTTTACAAATGACAAGACATTGGGAATTCAAACAACTTGCCCCTAGGTTCCATATCTTGTCGGAGGGGAAACCAGTATTCAAAACTTATTCAGGTTGGCTCAAAAAAAAAAAAAAAAGATGCCCATTATATAATATGTGTTACAGGACAGGGAGGTGGTACAGTAGGAGGCAGGTAAAAATGTCTCAAAGGGAAAGATGGGAAGAGAAAAGATGAGGACAGAATGTTCTGAAAGAGAAACAAAAGTAGCAAGGAAGAAAAGATAATTTTAAATTTTATTGAGCTATTTTTACTTCCAATCATGAGACTAAGAGTATGAAGACTCAGGAAACTTTCTTATGGTCTAGATAGACGTGGATCCAAAAGTGAATAGTGATGATTCAAAGGGATGCTAAAAGCACCAGGGATGAAACAGCACCTGACCAGCTAAGCCAGGAATTCCCAGGTAGAAACAGCCTAAACCAGGTAAGAGGGCTATTAACAAATGCCAGGCAGGCTGTTTGAGAGATGAACAGAAAGCAGGAAAAAACTACCTATGTCCACACTGATTTTGTATATGGTCTTCTTGTATCTGCCATGTTAAACATGACAAAGTATTACAGCAGAATAAAAACACCTGATGACACATGAGAGGGTTTCTATACAGCCTGATTCATTTGTAAGAGGAAGTGAACATACACACACACGGGATCTTCAAAAAGTCATGGAAAATACACATTATGAAAAAACTATGCATGTATTTAAAAATTTTTTGTACCCCAAAAAATTCGTACTAACTTGTTGTAACATGTCTGAATAGGATCTAGTTATAAGCAGTAAGAAGGACAAGACATCGGTTTGAAAAGAGCCCCTATCAGAGCAATGTGAATTTTGCTACAATAAGAGCAAAAACAACCAATAAATTTATGGTGAAGTTTGACGGGAAGAATGGTGAAATCATTGGTACTTTACAAAAAGCATCATGAAGACAATGCCTTGGAGAAATCAACAGTTTACAAATGGATAAGATATTTTAAGAAGGGAAGAGACAATGTTGAAGATGAAGCCTATGCCTCCGCGGCAGGCCATCCACAGCAGTTGGCGAGGAGCAAATTCATCTCATTCGTGCCCTAGTTGAGGAAGACCAACAATTAACAGCACAAACATTAGCCAACACCATAAACATCTCACTTGGTCAACTTAACACAATTCTGACTGAAAAATTAAAGTTGAGCAAACTTTCCACTCAATGGGCACCAACATTACTGCACTCAGATGAGCTGCAGACAAGAGCAGAGCTTTCGATGGAAATGTTAAAACAAGTGGGATCAAGATCCTGAAGCATTTCTTCAAGAATTGCAACAGGAGATGAAACCTGGCTTTACAGTATGATCCTGAAGACAAAGCACAATCAAAGCAATGGTTACCAAGAGGTGGAAGGGGCCCAGTCAAAGCAAATGTAGACCATTCAAGAGCAAAGGTCATGGCAACAGTTTTTTCAGATGTTCAAGGCATTTTGCTTGTTGACTTTCTGGAGGGCCAAAGAATGATAGTGTTTTGACAAAATTAGTGCAAGCTTTAGCGGAGAAATGCCAGGGAAAGCTTCGCCAGAGAATCCTTGTTCACCATGACAATGTTCTTCCTTATTCCTCTTATCAAACAAGGGCAATTTTGCAAGAGTTTTGATGGGAAATTATTAGGATCCACCTCACAGTTCTGATTTTACTCCTTCTGACTTCTTTTTTGTTTCTTTCTTAATCTTAAAGAAAAATCTTTAAATAGCCCCCATTTTTCTATAGTTAATAATGTAAAAAAGACTGCATTGACATGGTTAAATTCCCAGGACCCTCAGTTCTTTATAGAAGACTAAATGGCAGAGATTATCACCTATAAAAGTGTCTTGACCTTGATGGAGCTATGTTGAGAAATAAAGTTTATATTTTTTAACTTTCATATTTTAATTCCATTTTTTCATAAGCTTTCTGAAGTTCTCTTGTATAATCATCTGGTTCTCTGAAGAGCCCTGACTAATACACATATCCAAATATAACTCTTGTTTTATATGCTCTTTGAAGATATTGACTAAGTTTTTTTAATCTTCATATTTCCAAAACTTAACTTATTGCTTAACATAAAATCAAGACTTTATAAATCCTGAAAAAATGCAAAAAATAACCCTCATTTATGGTATTTTTAAAATTTTTTTAATTTGCATAATTTTTATTGATTAATCAAATGATTACTCTGTCCTTCATAAGCACTTTCGTCAAACTTTTTTATCAATTTTAATTTATTACCTCACTTCAGCTGTTCTATATATTTGTTTTCTCTTCAACTAGATAATAAACTTCTCAATGATAGGTGTCTTGTCCCCATGTTCTATCTGGATTCTGTTTTACTACGATTTTTGAACATATACAAATTTAAATATAGGTATATATGTTTATATAGTTATACCTATAAATATATGTGTTTATATATTCATATCTATAAATACAGATGTAAATGCATTTAAATATATTTGAATATACATATTTAAATATATGCATGAACATCCACACAAACATACACATCTTACTTGCAGCTGCTACCATGGAGTTCTGTGCAAAGTAGTGGCTATGTCATTGAGCAACTAGAGGACAGGAAATTCAGAGCTAGATTAGGGCTCCTTTTAACCAACAGCTACAGGTATACTAGCAGATCCTGGCTCAGAGGCAATATTGTGTTTGAAGCTAAGATTTTCAGGCACAGTTTATGTAATCCCTTTATTCTGTGGTAGGAGTTGGGTGCAAAGTAATAGCTAAAAGAAACATAAGAACCTAAAACTAAAAGGTAATTTTGGACATTCTTAGAAGTGGCCTGCTAATGTTACCATAGAAGATGTGTTTCTTATTTTGGGATTTAAGCCTATCCAATTCTATATTTGCCCCAAACATAGAATGATAAACCCCTAAAGTAGTGTCAAAAAGCTTCTGAAAGGTTGAAATGGGCCCTGATGTTTTACAAGTTTCATAGGCCATAGACTTTTCAGTTACTTTTAGAGTAGCAGTTGCTCTATCAAGTACATGTAAGGAATTATTACATATTATGAGAACATTTTTAAACTAAGCATGATACCTGAAACTCTGAAAGCCTTTTCTCCAACTTGACTTTAGAGGGGAGCAGACAGAAATATCTCTTTTTGTTTATCTATCAAGAGAGCAAACTCAGATGAAAATCACCTAAACATAGCTGTTAGGGTCACTTAATATAGTAATATTTAATATATTACTTAAAAAATAGCTTCAAATCCCAAGGTTATTTTGAGCTTGAAGTTCTTATATTCCAAATAACTAGAAATTCGCCCTTTTAACAGAAGACGGTTGCAAACTCATACTGACCACTGAAGATTCATCAAAACTCAGTAATGTTACTTGGTGTACATGTTTCAGAAAAAAAAAAACACGATTTCAAAATATATCCAGGAGTTCTGAGAAGGAATTCACAGTATTAGCCAATTAGTAATATAATTTTTAAAAAGTTTGGAGCAATAATAAAGCTAATTTGACTGAGAATTTTATTTAAATGTTTGCTTAAATTTATGATGTCATGCTTAGTCATGTCCTTATATATTATACATATTTTTAACAATCATAATAATATTTAAAGAGGATTTTTTGATGGAAACATTATTTCAATGCTCTTTTTGTCCTGTTTAATAAAAATGTAAGAATAAATTTAGTATCTTTCACATTAAACTACAGATCCTTGTCTAAAGATGTAACTCATTATCCACCTATTTTCCCTAGTCTTCAAGTAAGTCACTTTTTTTTTTATTTCATGTATTGCCATTCTCTAGTTATGTTGTGCTATTAAGCCAGGAGTTCATCATCCTAGAAAACTTGATGTGATCTTATATTCTGCTTCCTCATTCAGTTGACAGCATCTGTAGATTCTATAGCTTCTCTGGCCTCAGGAATTACTCTTGAATTTTTCTTCTTCTCATTCTTCCTTTTCCATTCTTCCTTCGTCTAATTCTTCATGATGCAATGAGTTTCAAAAATTTCTCCCTGCATCGATCTCCAGTCTGTCTTCTGTGTTGTCATTAGTTGACCTCTTCGTTTTTTACAAACTAGGTGATTTAAAACTTGTGTTGTTTTTTCATTGTCTGAAGAATAAAGCCTAAATTATCTCAGAAAGTAAAAAATAAACCTTCACAATCTGGCTCTCCCTCCTTTTCCAGACTGGCCTCTTATCACTCCTCCTCAGGCATCCTCCAACCTTCTTAGACCAAGAAGATAGCTTTGGGAAGGATACTCATGGAGCCATGTGGAAAGATGAAGGTGCCTGTTTAGTCAGCCTAAAGAAACTCTGGCCACGAATGTGACGTCAGATGTCGTAGCCACATCCCCTTCCCTTCCCTAATTAACCCAATGTTATTCCTGATGTTCTAAACTTCTCACAATTTTTCAGACTACTAGCCATATTTTGAACTCAAGGACTGCCCGATTGGATCAAAAAATTTAGTTGGACATTGTGTATTAATTTTGAACTGAGATATTTTTGCTGTATTTACTATTTAATTGGTTTCTATTTTTTTATTTAATGTGAACCCTTTATATGAACATGCATAAAACTAGCAGGGGTGAGGGTCTAGTGATTTCTATGTAGCAAATACTTTATAACCTGATTTCATCACTAAAATAGTTCTACAAGGCAAATATCATTATCTTCATTTTAGGCAATGAGAAACCGAGGTTAAGAAAATTTACATCATTTGCTCAAAGGCACAAATTTAGCAAGTGACTGAATCTGGATTTGAGCCCAGATCTGTCAGTGTACCAAATATGTGTGCTTTTTGGGTCAGAAACTTGCCTCTAGGTTTCTAACTGAATGTCTGTATCACTTTAATTTGTGCAGCCATGTAATATTTAAACTAATGGATATAATGAAAAAAGGCACATAAATAGTCTAGCTGTTTGATGACCATTAAAGCATACATAAAGCAAATCAAAATCCTTCTTACCCAATAAGCTTTTAAGATTAGTGGTATGTGGTTTACCATTTATTAGTATTTTAAATCATTTTTATAATATAAATTAATTTTAATTAGCAATTTTTGTCCAATATTAAAGTAAAGATTATATACTGCTGACAATGGAAGCCAAGGTTATGTCTTTCCTGTTTTCTTAGCTGACTCAAATGAAGCCGGATAATTCCATCTGTTTAATTCCCTTTGACCCAATTCACAGTCACCCCTAAATGGATTCCAGAAATACCGGTTCTGCAGCTTGCAGAGTTTTCTTAAAGCAAGCCTAATGGATCAAAGTGTGTCATTCTATCTAGCATCAATTTATGCATCATACAATAAATTCACATCTTGTATAAGCTTAACACAGTGCTTAGGAAAGATAAAGAGTCTTGACTTCAAAGACCTATACACACATACACTTACATATAGACACAAATATAGATATGGAAACATATAGAAACATATAAGCATATATGTATAAGTAAATATATACAGACTACCATAGTTTCTTTAGCAATGCAAAGTATCAAATTATAACCATGAGATTGTTATGCATTATAATAAATTTGCCCCATAAGAATTCAGAAGAAGGAAAGATGAGTGTGGTACACAGTATTAGCAATACAATCAGCAGTTAACATTTTACTAAGCTCTTTATATGAATTATCTCATTTAAGCCTTCTATTAGTCATCTATTACTGTATAAGAAATTTTGCCCAAAATTAGCAGTTCAAAACAACAGATATGTATCATCCTATCGTTTCTGTGCATCAGGAACCTAGGTGCATCTTAGCTGGGGGTGCTGTTGGCTCCAGTTGTCTCATAAGGTTGTATTCAAGCTGTCAGTTGGTCCACACATGCTACAGTAATTTTAAGGCTCAACTGGCGCTTAATAGCATACTTCCAAACTCACCTGGTTGTAGCCAGGCCTAAGAAGATCTTCCAAGGTCACTCATGTGAGCCTCTCCACAGCACTGCCTCATGACATGGAAGCTGGCTTTCTCCAAGGTGAATAATCCAAGGGAGAATTAGATAAACATCCAAAATGAAAGTCACAGTCACTTGTACCTTAATCATAAAGTGACATCCATCACTTCTGCCATATTCTGTTTATTAGAAACAAGTCTAAAAGCTCAGCCCATTAACAAGAGGATGACTTTACACAAGGGCATGAATACCAGGAAGCCAAGAGTCACTGAAGTCCCTATTACAGGCTGTCTACCACAATCTTAAAATGAAATATTTTATGAGGTAAGCACTATTTTATGTAGGTAAGAAAATTGAGGTACGGATTGTTTAAATAACTTTTCTAATGTTATATAGCTGAAAAATGAGTAGACTAGGATTCAAACTCAGAAAGTATTATTACAAAGTCTAGAAAGATTCCCAGAAGTTAAAATTCAAACAGAGAAGAAGTACATTCTAGGAAAGAAATAGAGTATAAGCACAAACTAGATGCAAGTGTGAAATTATGTGTAATATTAAACATGTAGAGCCATTGATTTAGAAGTTGGTAGGTGATCCAGATGGAAAAATGGGCTGTTAGCTTTTGCTAAATTGCTAAGGAGTGTGGATATGGATAAGTGAGAAGTCATCAATTTTTAAAAACAAGGAATACTATGGTCAAAGCCTGGCTTTATGATGTTTGTCTGGAAGTTTGTAGGAGAGTCAGGAGTGACGTGATCCCAAAGATACGGAGAGTTATTTCAATAGGAGTGTGTGCTGCCATGAGGATCAGGCCAAGAGGAGAGTCATTGGGAAGAATAGACAATATCTACAAGTAAGAATTCCCATTAGCTGGATAAGAAATTTAAAATACTAAGTGCAAAAAATTACCCCAAGATCTTGAGAGACGGATGTTGTGACAAAGAGAGTGGGATGACAGTGTCAACAGGCAGGGATTTTTCCTGATTTCTTCATTGTTGCTCTTTGGAGCCTAGACCAGGTTATCACAAGTTCTTGTTGAATGATAACAGAAGCTGTTGTTTATTAGACAAATTCTCCACATAGCTCAAACAAAAAAGAACAAACAAAAATGTAAGGAAGGGTTAAGATTATAATATTTAATGCCATTAAAACACAGCCAGGTTTCATGGGAACTGAAGAACATCAAAAACCAGAGCACTGCTCACTTGGTGTGCTTGTATGCTCTCTGTCTTTCTCTCTCTCTGTCTCTCTCTCTCTCTGTCTCTCTCTGTCTCTGTCTCTCTGTCTCTCTCTCCTTGTGTCTCTATCTCCATCTCTTCCTCACTTCCCACCATTAGGTACCTTAAACTTTCAAAATGTTTCTCGTAATTTCAGCTTGCATTTACCTTTGTTTTTTAACTCTGACTTAGACTTTATAAGCTACAGGGTTCATTGCCAAGTGCTGATAAGCTCTTCTTGTGTTAATTCAAATGAGAGAGAGAGACAGAGAGAGAGAATTTCTGTGTAGTTCAAGCTTGGATCAGACATCTCCTCTGTTCTAATTAGCACTGACAGTGGGTAGGTGGGTAGAAGTTTATGAAGTGTATTTCTTTCAAAGCAGGCTGGCAGAAACATATTATCGGGAATATTGCGTAAGCGCATAAGTGAAGCAGGCAATTTTATGGTCATGTGTGGTACAACATACATTATTTCTAATTCTTGACAATGGAAAGCCCTTGATGAGTTCTAAATATCAGATGAGGAAACTCAGGCTCAGAAGAATTTAGGTAATTTACCTGTTATACAGCTCATACATGGTTTTAGACAAAACTCCAAATCCTCCATTTTCTGACTCTAAAACTACTTTCTTGATCTTTCCACTTCTCACTGCAAGATGCCAATAAGAAAAATAAGGAAGTTGAAATCAGAATGGCTAAGTCTTTAATCAGGAGTCTGCAGGCTGGGCTATAATGGCCAGACGCTAGTAACTGCAGGCGACCAATATTCCTGAATTTTGTCATCCCTCTGACCCTATCTCAGTCTCACCCATGCCCTCAACATAGGATGAGGCTCCAGGATGGGTGAGGTCTGTCTTAACGCTCTTCTTGTAATTATATACTCTGGAAGTTAAACAGTTTATTTATAGCCTCCATCAACAGACCTTTTCTTTAAAATCCCATCTGGCTTACTGTGGAAGCCATAGTTATCAAACTTTGGTTGCAGAACTTTGGCAGAAAAAATGGAAGAAATGGTAGAATTATGTAACATTAGCATCAAATACAGATTGAGATTGCTAGTTAATTGGTTAGTTGCTTTGTTCTAGGGATTGGGTGACTTGCTTATGTTACAAAGAAAAAAAGAGTCAGTAGAAAGAGAGCAATTATAAACAGGAAAGGTAAAATTAATTCACTGAGGTAAGTGAGGGGGTGGGAATAAAATAATTGCTGAGAAAATAGGTAGAGACACACATCTCTTCCTAATCTACAAAAGGGAAAAGATGTGGCCAAATAAGAAAAATCTCACTAGATACTACATTGTAAATAAAGAAGGATATGATGGCTTTTTCTAGGGATAAGGAGTAAAAAAGAATTTGTGCTTGAACAATGCAGGGAAAATTAGCAATAGAATTTATCTATAAGATTCAGATAAATTGTGATTACATTGGCATTGATACTCCAACAATATTAATTTATACATTTATAATATTATAGAAGATTACTTTAAAGCAGGAGGTAATTTCCAACGTCCAGTGATTATTGTATGATTCACAGGTTATGCCATGGCACTATTCACATAGTAGATGCTTAATGAAATTTTGTTGCATAACTAAATCAACTAATGAATAATGAGCAATATTTGCATTCTTTATTTCATTTAATAGGTTCCATAGTTGGATTTGGAAACTACAAATATTTTGAACTTATAGTTTTAAAAATCTGTTTATGCATTTGTAAGTCAAGTGTTTACAACAGCAATTCTGTATAACCAGAAATGTTTACACTTTGTGATATATTACATGGATAGGAAGAATGATTTTGCTGGGAAATATTATTGTTGAGATAAATTCTCAAATTTATTTTCATAAAAGGAGAGAAAATTATTGATAAACACATCTAAATTTGCAGATTGGTTATTTTTCAGAGGTTATTTGGGGTCATAATTGTAAATCTCATTACCGTGCTTGAAGGAGGTTTCTTTCATTATTATGGGGCTGAGGTCCATATCCCTGAAGCTAATTGCAAGGTAGAGCTGCAGAGTTCTAATTGTTTGCCATCAAAATAGCTGTGTAAGCTTGATTAACAGTGTTCAGCAACATTCATAATAGTCCGAGCCTGGCCCTGCATAAAATAGAAACTGTGAAAAAATCAATAAGATTTAATAAGATCAGGAACAATCACTTACAATAGTACATCAATCACACAAAGTAATAGGTGCAGGATTTGATAGGGTCCTGAACTGCCTGAGAGATTCATAACCAGTACTCGTTAATAATTTGTTCATTTGCATTTTATCAATCCAGCTACAGCTGACAAGCAGAAGGAGCAGGAAAGAAATATGTTGACTTAAACTCATCAGCTTTGCAATTAAAAAAATAACATATAATAGCAAATGTCTTGTCACATGGAAATCTGATGTTATTACAAAGATGTGTGCGATCATTGGTTCTTCAGACTAAGCTGCCGTTAGACTTGTAGAATAGGTAGGATAACAGTGTCCCTGTGGTCACTAGGAAGTCTCAAAAGGTTAGAGAGAATATACATGTGAATATAAATTTCCTCTCCACTTCTCATAGAGCTCGGTGGCGTAATAATATTTAATGCAAAACGTGCATATTTTCTTGTTTTTATCTCTTTGAAATAAATGAAGCTCCTGGCTTTGCCTTAGGCAAAACCTCTATCAAATGCTAAAACAATCATAATGAGATGGCTTTCTGGTGATTATTGCTTATCATTATATTCTCTTTCAGTTGATGTTATGAGTTTATAAAGTAATCATGCTATATTTACTATCTTTATTAAAACACATTTTTAGGAACAAAGGTAAATGGATAAAATAAAATTGAGTAAACAAATTTCTGATTCTAAATAAATGATAGTCAGTAATATGAAAAAAATAATACCCCTATAAACATCAGAGGCATAATGAAAAGTCTGAGCTGTTTCCGAGAAATTCATGTGGATTCCTGCTTAGAAAATTTCATACAGGTTTTCTATGGAGAGAATTATGTGAGTGGTGGGATGCCGGGCACATTGTCAGAAACCAGCAGTGGTAGCATCCAAAACGTGGATTAATTAGTCTCTGTCCAAAACTTCAGTAAATAATGTGCTCTTTCAGAAAAAAAGCGTTATGATTTAGGTCTTTGTAGATGATGTTTAAATAGCTGATTTCTATACGGGATGCTTTAATTCAATCAAAGTACAGGTAAAATCCCATTATGATAGGCTCCATGGGGCCTCTAAATTGTTTTGTTGTGGTAGAATTTTGTTAAAATGAATAAATACATTTATCACACTCCCAGTGTGTAGTACATACTAGAGAGACAGATTTGGTGCCCAGTCTCTTTTCTATCGAATTAGCACAAGAAAAAAAAAAATGCTTGGAATAGAAAAGGGGATCCAAGAGCAAAGTAGTATACTCACACACCTTTTAGGCTTTTCCTAAAACCTGGATAACTTTCAGAATGGTTTCATTATTTAGATAAACTTTTTTATTATTTTTCTTTCCTTTTAAAAAGTAGGATTGATAGGTTGATCAGACTTTTGAAATCTAAAAGTGTAGGGAAAAAAAAAACAAGTAATTATTATTTGTTATCTTGACAAAATAATAACTATGAAGGACTCAATTATGTGCAGCTTAATTTGCTTTCCCTACAAAGCAAACCATCAAGAATCAAGTGCGTCAATTATATAAGTTGGCTCTTCTAAGGCCATTAAGCAGAGAGAACATTAGTAAATTTACCAAGAATCAATTCAGAGAATGCCAATTTGCCCAAAGGCAAACTGATCAATGTCCAATTTATTGAAAGATCAATCTACACTAATTTTCAGCATTCAGTGATGTCTTTTTGGTGAATTGGTGGATGTACAGTTATCAGTTATATGGAAATCATTGTTACCAGTTTTGCTGGACTATGAAAATGGATTTGTTATTCTGAACATTCTTACATTTCCTTAACTGGAGAAATATTTTTAGCACTGGCACAATAACAGGTTTGAGAGACATAGATAGTAATAAAAGATGTATGCAAACAATTTACATTGTAGCAAAACAAGCAGAAAGAAAATATATCTTAATAAATATTCTAATAAATATATTAATAATGTGTTCTCAGATTCAGAAGGTGTGATGAATTATGAGTAGGTAGAGTGTCTGCCTAATTCATCACTTCCAAACTGTGGCACTCTTGAGAGTCGAAAGTGGGCTATTAATAGTCATATTAAAACAACGGGAGTAAACAAAGACTGCTTCAAGCAAACCACGGTATATGGTCACCTTAGCTGTAAGAGAAGAGGGGAAGGTATGGATTGTTCAGGAAACTGGTGATATTTGAGTTGAGATGTTAGAAATAAGTAGAGTTTCCCCATTCCAGGTGAAGAAAGTCCACTGAATGGACAAACAGGCATGAGCAATAGTGTAGAGTCAAGGAAGTGCCTTGTGTGCCTGTGGAATGGGGGAAGACATTAGAAAGTAGAACTGTAGCCTAATATGGAAGACTTTGAATATAGATAGATGTTGTTCTGTAAGATAAAGTTATTTTAGAAGGAAATACCAAAAGAGAGGTAAAACATATGGCATTATTTAAGTAGTTAATAATTTGTGTTCTAGACACAAAGAGACCTAGATTTGCACCCAGCCCCTGTACATTGCTAACTTTTTGAAGTTGTTTCATCTCATAAACTTCATTTTCCTCGTCATTTGTGATGCGTGTAAATCATTTACCATGGTGTTTGGCACATAATAAGTACTCAATGCTTATTAGTTGTTGTTATTAATAAAAAATAATACTAGATGTGGTATAATTGAAAATACTTATTTCCTATGTATTTAATTATGATAAAATTAATCTATCTAAAGCTTAAAATTTATATTTTATAAGAATATGTACATAAACAACTCTTCGGGCTGGGCATGGTAACTCACGCCTATAATCCTAGCACTCTGGGAGGCCAAGGCGGGAGGATCGCCCAAGGTCAGGAGTTTGAAACCAGCCTGAGCAAGAGCAAGACCCTGTCTCTATTAAAAATAGACAGAAATTAATTGGCCAACTAAGAATATATAGAAAAAATTAGCTGGGCATGGTGGTGCAAGCTCGTAGTCCCAGCTACTCGGGAGGCTGAGGCAGAAGGATTGCTTGAGACCAGGAGTTTGAGGTTGCTGTGAGCTAGGCTGATGCCACAGCACTCTAGCCCAGGCAACAGAGTGAGACTCCGTCTCAAAAAAAAAACAAAAAACAAAAAACAAAAACGAAAAACAATTCTTCAAACTATAATATACTCTTCAAATTATATGGTTTGCATAAGATCTCTATTTTGTAAAGATAAAAAATAAACACGAGCAGGAACCTTAAGAATGGATGAGGAAGGCAAGACTGTAAGCAAAAAATTATTTAAAAAATTTGGGACAGACGCTGATTCAATGGCCGCCAATCCACTAAACACCCTAGAATTTACACCTTTGTAGTTCTTCTCCCCCATTGATTTTGGGCTTGATCATGTGACTAGATGTAATTAGCTTTGACTAATGGAACATGAGAAAGCATGATGAAAGTAGAAGCTCAACAAGCACTGGACATTAGTTCTTATCTTCTTGCAATATTTCTTTTTGGAGCCCAGTTACTAAAACTTGAGGAGGACATGGAAAGGCCATGTGGAGAGGAAGAGAGAGATGCCCAGCATGGATCCCGTTGTTCTAGCCATCCCAGCTAGGACACTAGATACGTGAGAGAAAAAGCCTCGTATATATCCAACACATGAAGATGCCATGTAGAACACAGACAAGCAGTCCCAATAATCCCAGTCAATACTGTAGAATCATGCACAAATATTTATTGTTTTACGCCATTCAATTTTAAGGTGGTTTCTTATACAGCAATTGATTACTCTAACAGAAATCGAAACCTAGAAGTAGAGTTCTATCAAAATAAAACAGTAAAATACATGACATGTATTTACTTTTGTACCAGGTGACAATTGAAGGCCTAAGGATCATAAAGGAACTTGCCATTAAAGTAAAGAGAACTTAAGTTCCGTATGTATGCAAAAAAATCAGTGACGCTGCCACCTGCAGAAATTTGAAAGTATTAGTAGCTCTGGCTAAGATTTCTAGGAAAAATATCAAAACTGCCAACTACATACTTTTATCTTCCTATCATAAAATATGGGAGAATTTAGATGAGCTAAAGAAATAGTAATTCAATATTAAAGCAAAATTTAAAGAAAATATAAAGGAGGTATGATTTGCTATGTTAAAAAGCAAAATTGTTTTCTATCCCCAGGGCTTTTTGGCAAAGGATTCTTAAAGTTAGTAATTAACTCAGGTAAAGGTCAATTTCTGAATGCTGCCGGTAACACATGATCTCATCATAAACATCAAGCCTACTTTTTTTTTTTTTAATTTATTTATTTATTTTGAAAGAAAATTGGATTGGCTGTATTAATTTTGTACAAAACAAATTTCAAAGCAAGGAAAATTATTAGTGATAAAGAGATGCATTACATAGTAATAAAGGATTCCATTCTACAGCATATACT
>CAUYRT010031922.1:0-11452 GCA_963574885.1 Lepilemur ruficaudatus | reverse complement strand
AAACCAGCCTGAGCAAAAGTGAGACCCTGTCTCTACTAAAAATAGAAAGAAATTAATTGGCCAACTAAAAATATATAGAAAAAATTAGCCGGGCATGGTGGCACATGCCTGTAGTCCCAGCTACTCGGGAGGCTGAGGCAGGAGGATCGCCGGAGCCCGGGAGTTTGAGGTTGCTGTGAACTAGGCTGACACCATGGCACTCTAGCCCGGGCAACACAGTGAGACTCTGTCTCAAAAAAAATAAATAAATAAATATAAAAAATATATATATAATAGCATATGACAAATAAAATATTCTGAGGACATTTATAAAAGTAAAATCTTATATGTGGAGAACTACAAAATATTGTTGAATGATATTAAAGAAGGCCTAAGAAAAGGAAAGACATTCCATACTTGTGGACTGGAAGATTTAAGATTAAGATTGCAATTATCCCTAAATTGATGTGCTGATTTATATAATTTTTATCAAAATTCCAACAGGGCAGGGCACGGTGGCTCACACCTGTAATCCCAGAATTTGGGAGGCTTAGGTGGGAGTCTTGCTTGAGCCCAGGAGTTTGAGACCAGCCTGAGTAACACAGAGAGATTCCATCTCTACAACAAAATAGAAAAATTAGCTGAGTGTGGTTGTGCACAACTATAGTCCCAGCTACTTGGGAGGCTGAGGCAGGAGGGTCACTTGAGTCCCAGAGTTGGAGGATGCAGTGAGCTATGACCCAGCCAACCCAGCGTGGTTTTTTTCGAAATACCCGTGCAAAAAAAAAAAAAAAAAAAAAAAAAGATTCCATCTAGCTAAGAACTAATCATAAAATAAATATATATTAGGAATGCAAAAGACCCAGAGTAGTCAGAAAAAAAAAAAAACCTTGAAAAAGAATGAAGCTGGAGAATTCACATTACCCAATTTCAAAACATACAAAAAAGCTGTAGCAATCAAGAATAACAGACACACAGATCAATGAGATGGAATTGACAATCCAGAAGTAAGTTATTGTATTTACAGCTAGTTCATTTTTCAAGTAGGTTGCCAATACAATTAAGTGGGAGAAAGTATAGTCTTTTAACAAATGATGATGTGAAAACTGGATGTCAATGTTCATAAGTATGACTTGGATATCTATCTCACATCGTACACAAAAATGAATTCACAAATTAATCATAGGTCTAATTGCAAGAGCTAACACCAGGAAACCTTAGAGGAAAACAGAAGAGTAAACTTTTATGACCTCAAGATAGGCAATAGTTTTTCAGATATGACAACAGAAGCACAAGTCACACAAGAAAAAATAGAAAAACTGTATTTCATCAAATTACTGTTATTAATATTTTGCTAAAAGCAATACCATCAGGAAAGAGTAAAGACAACCCACAGAAGTAGAGAAAGTACTTGCAAATAATATATCTGATAAGAGACTTTTATCCAAAATCAAAAAAGGAATTATGGTTGAATAATACAAATATTAATAACCCAATTAAAAATGGATAAAGACCTGAATAATAGATATCCCTTCAAAGAAGATATACAGGTGGCCAATAAATACATGAAAATATGTTCAATATCATTTTTCATTGGGGAAATGAGAATCAAAACTTCACACCTACTAGGATGGCTATAATAAACAAAACAGACAATGATTAGTGGTGGCAAAAATGTGTGGAAATTGGAACTCTCAAATATTGTTGTGGAAATTTGAGATGGTGAAACTGCTTTGGAAAACCATTTGAAAATTCCTCAAAACTTTAAACTTAGAATTATCATACAACCCAGCAATTCTATTCCTAAGTGTATACCCAGGAGAGATGAAAACATACATCCACACAAAAACTTACACACAAATGTTCATGGACAAATTATTCATAATAGTAAAAACTGGAAACCACTCAAATATACATCAACTGGTGAATAGGTAGAGAAAAAGTAGATTATCTATATAATAAAATTTTGTTGGCAAAAAAGAAATGAGGTATTGATATGGATGAACCTTGGAAATATTATGCAAATAAAAGGAGCCAGACACAAAATACCACATATTGCATGTGGATACATGGAGGCAGAAAGTAGATTAGTATTTACGCAGGGCTGGGGGACAGGGAGTGTGAAGAGTGATGGGGAATATAAAGGAACACAAAATATTTACAAAATAATCTAAATTTAGATTGTGTTAAGGGTCACACAACTTTGTGAATAAACTAAAACCATTGAATTGTACTCTTAAATGGGTGAATTGTGTGGTATCTGAATTAAAGCTCAATGAAACTGTTACAAAAGGGGGGCCGTGGTGGCTATGAATTTGCCGGAATGATACAGATGGTATCCAATGCCTTTAGCAAGGCCCAATTTCAGAAAAATTAAGTAGGCAGTTAATCTCCTTTTCTTAAGACCTATCCAAGGTGACTGCTGCTGCAGCTCTGGTATCTGGTTTACCTTGACAGAGTGTCTGACCCTGTGTGGTTAGGCCAATTTTCCAACTCTCTGGATACCAAATGAATATCCTACAATTCCATTAGTTCTGACACTATCTATCTGGAGTTAGTGTAAGATCTCACAATTAAGGGCTCAGTTCGACAAGACTGCCCCACTTTACATGCCAATCACAAGCCCCACGTTGTCACCTGTACTTCTGAACGACTGGCTATATATTGGGGTTCCCATAACCCCTTTCTTGCATTTGATAATTTGCTAGAACACCTCATTGAACTCGAGGAAGAGCTTAATTGCATGTACTGGTTGATTATATAATAAAGGATATGACTAAAGATACAGATAAACAGCCAGATAAAGAGATACACAGAATGAGTTCCAGAAGGGTTCCGTCTCCTGGGTGTTGGGAAGTGCCACCGTCCCAGCATCTAGCTGTGTTCACTAACCTGGAGCTCTCTGAACACTGTCTTGTAGGAATTTTTATGGAAGTTGTATCACATAGGCATGATTAATTATTGACTCAATCTCTGGCTCCATTCCCCTCCCTGGAGGATGAAGGGTGGGACTGAAAGCTCCAAGCTTCTAATCATGGCTTCGTCTTTCTGTTGACGAGATCCCATCCGGAAGCCCAAAAAGAGTTGCCTCATTAGAATAAAAGATGCTCCCACTACCCAGGAAATTCTAAGGGATTCAGGAGCTCTGTGTCATATGCTTTTATCACTGAGGAAATTATAGAAAATTACAAACGTCTTAGGAGCTCTTTGTCAGGAACTGTGGTTAAAGACCAAATATCAGAGCAAAAAATTCTCCTGGAACCCCTGTTTATAAGGGTTTTAGGAGCTGTGTCAAAAACTGAGGTCAGAGACAAACACACTCATATATATATTATGAATGTATTATATGAATATATTTCTTATTATTTCATAAACCTCATAATTCAGACGACCAAGAACATATATTTAATGAGCAAATACTATACAGCAGTAATATACAATTACTTGACATATATTATCTCTCTCAATGTTTATTCTCATGAAAATCATATGAAGTTATTATTCTCATTTTACAGATGAGGAAACTGAGTACATAGATATGTTAAGTAGCTTGCCCAAAGGTGAGGATAATATGGTCACAGCTGGATATCAAACTCAGCAACCTGAGCATTTACTATGTACTGGCACTATTCTAAGCTATTCACACATCACCACATTGGTACTCAGTAACCTTATGAGGTGGGGGTTATCATAATCTCAATTTTAACAATGAGTGAACTAAGACTAGGAGAGTTTCAGGAACTCCTTCAAATGGTAAGTGATGTAATATAGATTGAAATATTAGCACTGTTTTACCTTTGATTTGAAGTTGGATCATTTTTCTATATGAGACTCAATATATAGAGAGGCTCTTGGCAGCAGTGGTAAGGTGTAAACAGTGAACCATGGGAACTGGACTGTAGTCCCATCTACGCAACTGGTTATCTCTGACAGCTTCTCTTCAGTGAATCTCGTTCCTCCCTTGTGTGAGTGTTAGGCTCAAATGAGCAAATTATATGAAAGAGCTTTGAACATGATAAAATGCTCTAAAAATGTGAGTCATTATTAATATAAAATAGGTCAGAACAGTAAATTCATAAGGTTTTATAACACTCTCTTTGCTCACGAAGGTAGCAGTGTGGTTGCAAATCACTAATTTACAATGTAGTGAGGCGGTGTGGTGAGGTGTGGGAGAACAGAGTGTCAGGGTCTGAAAACTCATATCTATATGCTGCTACCAGTGTGCAGCATAACCTCAGGCTGGTACCTTATCATCAGCATTTGCAGAATTATGAATGAATTATTGACCTATTTTATAGAACTTTTATTAAGAGGCACTGATAAAAAGTGATTATAAAGCACCTTGCAAGTAGTATTGTATGTAAAACTATTCTAGCATAGTTTATGAACTTCACTTAAACATTCATTTCTATATGTAGAACTTTTTAAATCATGAAGTTTAAACTCAGAAACTTTCAAAATTGATTTTGCAATTAAAAGAGCCTGTGGGCTGAGTTTTAGAACTGCATTTTCACCCTTTCAGTTATCTGGGTTAGTGGCTCTCAAATTTATTTAGTAATGAAGAACTTACAATTATGTGTTCTGTAGCCTGTCTGATCAGATGTTTTACAACATTTAGAACAAGACAATGGAACCACACTACATAGTGACTCATATCTACAGAGCAGGAGGAAACAATTTTTTATGGCTTGTGGAATATAATTCTCAAAGAATATATTTACTTATGAATCTTGTAGTGAGAGTGGGTAATAAGTAAATTATATCTTGAAATAAGATTTTCTGCTGGTTCTTCACAATTCAGGTGATCTACACAGCTAATTGTTTTGCAAAAAGAGTTGTGATAATAGTGATAGCTGTAACTTAGTAAGAACTCTGTGTGTCCTAGGTGCCAGACACCTTACTTATATTTAATCCTCAGGGCAACCTGAAGAGAGAGGTACTATCATGCCTATTTTAATGATAAGATATCTAAGGCATATAGGGAAATGCTTAGGCACTATTTCAGCATGAATCTACTGTATAAGAGCATAGATTTGGTGTCTAGGATAAGGTAATGTTACCATCCTTTGTCAACGTCTGTGTTTCAACTATTAACAGACCTCTATGGTGATAAAATGGATTCCATTTCATCCTACAATAGTGGTTCTCAAAGTGTAGTCCCTGGATGAGCAGCATAGCATCAGTTAGGAACTTGATAAAAATGCAAATTTGCAGACCTTACTCAGGGCCTGCTGAGTCAGAAACTGTTTTAATATTGTCAAATGATAATAATAAAAGCTAATGACTGAGAACTACTGTCATGGAATAACTGATGTCTGACCTTTCTTTCATTCAGCGAGTATTTAAGCACTTACCAAATGCCAAAAATATAGTCGTTTGGGGAGAGAGATATTGGTTTTTATCTGATCAACTGATTGCTAACAGAGAGAACCAGTGGCTCATGAGGAGAAGTCAAGAAATAGTCCTCAATAAACATTAAGACAAAGTTTTCATTGGCAGTCACACAGTTTCTTGGGAATGCTGGTGGCTATTGGGATGAGAAGAGATGAAACTGCAGGGGACGGTGCCTTGTCAATGTTCAAAAAGAATACTTTTAAGCTAAGAGGGAGATACTTTCCACCTAGAACTCAGAGATAAGAGGCATATCACAGTAGGACCGTAGAAGGACAGAACAATTAAAAATTACGTCTTGGTTCTGGTAGCACTAAATATGTGTGAGAATTGGAGTTAATAATTAATATCACCTTCTTCATTGGATGGTCAAGGTCAGACAGCAAAAGATCTGACATACAAAAGATGTGGCAGACACTGCTGGTTACGTACTGATGTTGATTTTCCTTTTTTTTTTTTTTTTAATAATGGGGTTCCTGGTGTTAGAGGGGCTCAAGGTCACCTGGCTTAAGACAATAGTGTGTGATCTCCCTTGTGGTAGGTGTAATCACGCCAGAGAGTTCTGCCTATACATTGTGCCACTTCTGGTCATACCACTGAAGGAAATGAATGAGTCTGCATTTCTCTTGCCCTTTCTCCTCCCCGTGGCTGGGAGATTGGAAGATAACAAAAATAGCTGTAGATTCTTTAGACTCAGAGATAGAATCTGATATTTGTGTTGCAGAACCTCCTCACCTACCCTAGACTACTCGCTTCATTGGCCTGTTCAGTGAGAGAAGCACGAATTCCTGTATTGTTTAAGCCACTGTGCTTGAGTACCATCGTCCTCAAACCTTGCTCAGCTAGACCTCATACGTGTGCTTCAAGTCACATCACGGCTTCCCTCCCACCCCTGAGAATAGCTCACTGTGTGCTCTTTGCTAGTGGTTGGTCACTGGCATTATGATCATATGGGGGAAAGCACAGCAGGTGGCCTTATGGGGACCCCTCTTGAAGAAGAAATGTTTCCTTGCCTGTCCTTATGCCTTGCTCCCATCCCTGCCATGTGGCTTGGCTTGGCTGGGATTGAGTCTTGAATGGAATTAGAGAGTAAATTTATCTTCATTTTTATTCCTGTGTGTACATTTTTTAACTGTAACCGCAGTACAACTCTTTGGAAATTGCTATTGTGTTTTCAATCTGCCCGATAATAGCAGCAAAACAGAAAGCTTTCATTTTCTTCATGCCCAACGACTTGCGTGTTCTGTGGAATTTCTCATAGGCAAAATGGATATTGGTGTCTAACTAAGCAGTGTGATCTCAGGAGCACTTGAAAATTCTTCTCTCAAAATATGTCCTTATTTGCATAGTGATGCTTAAATGCCAAAATAATGGTTTTCTTCTTTTTGCTAAAGGTACATGACCTCAAAATCACAGTATTTACAGGGATTCATGTAGAATTTAGTGTATGTGTGAATCTACTAAAATTATTTGAAATATATTATGTCTCAGTGTAAATACTTTTTTGTAATCTAAGGAGAAAATTCTTAGCTTTTATTAAATTCCCCAAAGTGCTCCTGGTTCAAAAAAACTTTTAGAAGCAGAAGAACTGTTTATACTTAGGATGTTAAAATGTTACCCATCTATGCAACAGTAGGATATAATTTACGATGATTTCTTGCCAATAATTTTTGATAAGAAGAGAGTATTAGAACTCTACTTTATTTGCATTTCTCTAATGATTAGAGATGATGAACATTTTTGTATATGTTTTTTGGCCATTATTCTGTCTTCTTTGGAAAAGTTTCTGTTCATCTCCTTTGTATATTCCTTTTATCTGCAATGCAAGACCTTAACCATTTGATCTCAGTCTTTGTCCTCTACTCAAACTGTACCCTAAACCCTCATAAAATGATCTTAAGACCAAGGATGGCTGTACCTGTTTGCCTCATTTGCACACAGCTTTTCTTACCACAATGTCATTAACACAAGGAGGAAGCCTACTTGGGGGAAGCTGGTAGCGTCTGACATCACTGAACCTCCGTTAACCAGCTGTACTTTTTCTTTGCTGCTTTGGTTACAAAGGTATAACAGTTGTACACTTGTTTCTTTCACCTGGTCCTCATATAACTCACTAAATGTATTTATTTGGTTCACTTCATTTCCACTAATACAGAATATTTCCAAACATGTACAGCCATGTAATTATATTTTTATGATCCCTGGAAACAAATGCATTTTATATATTTATTGTAGCTATTACTAAACCTAATAGACTTCCCCATGCATATTGATTTATCACCCAACCAAATTATTCATCACATATGTGTTAAAATATTGGCTCAATCTATCTGAAGATTAGTTCCTTTGCTCATGTCTCTCGCTTCAGAGGCATCTCCTGAGGATAGCATTTCAGAGCTGATTTCAAGCTCTATCAAATTGCTCTTTAGCCTGTACGTGGACTCACCAAGTACACACATTGCAAAGCTTCTACTGACAACTTGCAAAAAGATGGGAACCCAGACAGGGAATAGGAGTCAGTTGCACAGTCATTATAATGAAAGAAGGAAAAACTTAGCGCTCTCAAGTCAGCTGCCATGCTCTCGCTTCCCTTTCAGATGACACTAGTACATCTTTTGGTGACAAAGCCTCCTGCCTTTTCTGAAAATCATTTATTCCTCATATTTAGGTAGGAGTGGGGTGGAAGCAGTACATTTTCTGATTGTGTCACTCAATAGAATGACATGTCCTTCCTCCTTCGTGTCAACTCCTTCAGCTGTTCTTTCAGAAGACCATGGTACCTGCCAGGGCAAGCAGAGGAAGCCAAATAGTGGGTGAACTGGTGTTACAGGAAAGTACTGTAAAGACAGCATAGAGTTCATAGCATATTTATAGGATGTCAGAATTAGAAGAGAATTTCAGAATCTCTCAACCCCATAAAAGTTCATATATCAATGTGGAAACAGAGGCCCAAATGATTTTTTCAAAGTCACACCCATTGGGTTAGAGGTAGGAATTAGCACCCTGTGTCCTGACTCTCAGGACTCTTTTCCCAAAGCCCCCTCCCACGCTCGAGTCCACTGGCATAATGGAACAGGATCCAAAATCAACCACAATTTCAGACAAGATGAAGTAATGCATAACGCTAAATATAGGAAGTTAAGTCATTTGGATTTTTGTTTGTTTGAACTTTGACGGGATTTAAAATTTTATTTTTATGAATATCGTTCTAAATCTGATTTGGGTTTATTCTTTAGCAATTTACTTATCTTACGTGGTGGCATTAACATTTCTTTTCCTTCTGGAAAACTGTCATTCTCCCAAATGTTGGTTCAGGAATTGTAAATGATTTGTGCCTGGTCATTTAGCCTCTCACTACAAATCACATTAGCCCCAAAGGAGGCAGACATGCCCATATCTTCCTGTGAGTCACTGCCTGCATCCAGGGCACCAGACCTCTTACCTGATATGGCAGATAGATAAGCCATGTTCCCGCATTTCCAGCCCTCAAAAAGAACTTGAATATAATGAATTTAAACCAAATACTTTTACTATTCCCTTGCCTATACAACAAAGATATTAATACCCATCGTATTGACCTATTGAGAACATTTAAGATAATATATACACATAGTGCCTCATGGATGGAATTCAACTGATGGCAGTTTTACTATTTGTAATATTTTTGCTTTGTTTCATTTTAATATGGTTTTATATAACTTTCCATACTTACTACACATGCAACATCTTTTAGAAAATTTTTTCATGGTTATTCATAAAACATTGATGTCTCACCAATGTTTACTTAGAGCCACCTATTCTAAATGTTTATATAGAGCCACCTATTCTAAAATCCCCATGAGAGTTCATTTACACCTGTCTTTTTTTAAACTTTACTTTCCATATTTCTAAGGGGTACAACATGATGGTTTGATTTACATATTCATTGTGAAATAATGACCACAGTCAAGCTAATTATCCATAATCTCACATAGTTACCTTTGTGTGTGTATGCATGTGTGTGTGTGTTGAGAACAATTGAGATTCCATTCTCTTAGCAAATTTGAAACATACAATACATTTTTCTTAACCATAGTCACCATGCTACATATTATGTCTCTAGAATCTATTCATCTTATAACTGAAAGGTTGCACCTTCTGAACAATATCTCGCCTTTTCTCTCACTCCCCAGCCCCTGGTCATCACTATTCTACTCTTTGTTACTCTTTGTTAGGACTTTGATTTCTTTTTCCAAGATCCCCATATAGATTAGATCATGTAGTTATTTGTCTTTCTGTGCCTTGCCTATTTCACTTAGTATAATGTCCCCCAGGTTCATCCATATTGTCACAAATAAGAGCATTTCTTCTTTTTGAAGTCCATTGTGTGTATATAGATAGATGGAGATATATCACATTTTCTTCAATCATTCATCCATGAATGGACACTTAGGTTGCTTCTATATCTTGGCTAGTATGAATCTTGCTGTCTCTTTGGCAGCCATTACTGTCTTCTCTCCCCTAGAAAGGACTTTATTACACTCTAAAAATGTCCTAAGAAAATGATTTAGAAGCAAGTGTTCCCTTAGCATGTTCTTCAATAAAGTCAATGATAGAACGCTTTGGTTTCTGCCTTTCTTTAGACAGTACAATCTCAGTTGAGATTTCCCAATTAATTTAACAATTCCAAATCTCTGCCAGGCTGAAGAGAATGGATTTGTGCTGTAGACTTGTTACTGCTGCAGATGTTACTCTTGTAATTTGGTTGTTGTTGGGTCTATATTACACATGAATTGTGCAGGAACAATAAATTTAACTTGAGCTTTGAATTTCCAAAGTGCTTTTTTTTTCTTTCAGGCTATTGTTTGTGTGCCTGACACTTGGCTTGCTCAATAAAAAGAGTAAGCCTTTAGGTGTGACCCTTCTAATCACATGGAAATTCATGTAAGTATTTTCAAGCAGATTTCATCTTTTGGGACTGGCTCTCCCTTTGTCACCCAGGCTAGAATACAGGGGCAGAATCATAGCTCATTGCAGCCTCAAACTCCTGGGCTCAAGTGATCCTCTTACATAAGCCTCCCCAGTAGCTGGTACTACAGGAGTGAGTCAACACGCATGGGTAACTTTTTCTTTTCTTTTCTTTTCTTTTCTTTTCTTTTCTTTTCTTTTCTTTTCTTTTTAGAAAAGGGGGAATGTCTCACTATGTCACCTAGATTCCTGTCCAACTCCTGGCATCAAGGCATCCTCCAGCCTTGGCCTACCTCCTCAATAGGATTACAGATGTGAGCCACTGTGCCTGGTTCTTATTTTTATTTCTAAATCAAAGAGTACTGGATCTGATTTAAACAAATAGAAATAAACAATACAGTTAGAATTTATCAGAGCATTGTAAAAATATTTTTTACAAACTAGATTGTTTCAAAACTGACCGTGATTTCCAGATTTAGAAGTTATGAAATAAGACAGTAAAATCAAGAGTAAAAATAGTCAAGTGACTATTTTTAAATCAGCAATTTCCTTAGCCACTTTTGTTATATCATAGTGTTTAGTCCTAAAATACAAGAAGCCCCAGTGATAGTGGGAGGAAACTTAAGTGATTAGTGAAAGCCAAGTTCTAAACTTCCTTCCATTCACTCAGTAAATGGAGATAGGCTCACAGAAGAATGGATTTGCATTTCGCACCTGGAGACCCCAATCTTTAGAAAGAACCCTAGAGAAAGCCCTCACCTCCCTGCCTCATTCCTGGAAATTTCTATCAGGGAACCAGCTCAGGTCTGCCAATCAAATGGGAGGAGGAACATTTTGCCCTAATAATAACGGAATACGAGTGGAATTCCGCTTGTAACTCGGTCTGGATTTTCTCCTGGCTACTTATGAAATCACCCGGCGAATTTGCCACAGTGAGTTAATTTTCACTCTTTTAACTTCGGCAAAACGCCTACTAATGTGCCTGGTATGGTGCTAATCCTCAAAAGAAAGGTTGTTTTTTGTTGTTGTTGTTTGTTTGTTTGTTTACTTTGGCCTGAAGCAAAACGCCAGGCACTTCCTACAATCTCCAGCCCTTGAGCACATGAATGAGTTAATATCCATCCCTCCCTTTCCA
>CAUYRT010031921.1:0-56015 GCA_963574885.1 Lepilemur ruficaudatus | reverse complement strand
GCCATTGCCTCAGAGTGGCCTGCATTCAGCAGATGTTCTGAAAATATTCATTACTGATGATGCATTTCTGTCACATATAACTCAATTCTCTTTAACTATCCCCAGCATTTTTCCTCAGCTATTTTTTTTTTTTTTTTTTTTTGTGACAGAGTCTCACTCTGTTGCCCGGGCTGTAGAGTGCCATGGCATTAGCCTAGCTCACAGCAACCTCAAACTCCTGGGCTCAAGCAATCCTTCTGCCTCAGCCTCCCAAGTAGCTGAGACTACAGGCATGCGCCACCATGCCCGGCTAATTTTTTACATATATTTTTAGTTGTCCAATTAATTTCTTTCTATTTTATAGTAGAGATGGGTCTCGCTCTTGCTCAGGCTGGTCTTGAACTCCTGACCTTGAGCTATCCACCCACCTCGGCCTCCCAGAGTGCTAGGATTACAGGCGTGAGCCACCGCGCCCGGCCTCCTCAGCTATTTTTCTTGATGTTGTAATAAGGCCCCAGAGACTATTACACATGACAGAGATCAAAATGGCTACCATGCCAGCCCCTTCAGATCACCAGTAAAACAGGTGTTGGTGATAAATTACATATTTATTAGTAGCTCTACACACCATTCATCAGTTCCTCCCTGACAATGAAAGCATCAGCTCCTGGGATTTACAACACATTAACATTGCTCCACATATTCCAGTCTCTCCTTGAGTACTCCTTTCTCACAGCCTTTCTTCCATATCCCTCCTTATAAGAATAAGCTCCAGATTTTGTGTTATGCATCACTTTCAACCTGGCTGAATAAAGCCTAACTGTGAATCATATCAAAAATCATTAAGTGAAGACTTAGAAGATCAGAAAAGAAAATCCTCTCTCCAGCTGGCCGATTTCTCATAGCACTGCTACTTATTAAGTGAAGAAAGTCAGACTGTCTCAATGTAGCTCCTGACTTCTGGGTTCAGTAAAGCATTCCTAGTGTCTAAGATCCAGTGACAAATGCTTCATACTCCTTAAAAGAAATTCCCAGTGAGGCCTCTGGTCTTCCCTGACTGGTCCTCTCTGACTAGTCCTCTTCCTTTTCGTGGATTCTGCCCTTTGAGAGGAATCAAATACACACACCAATCCAAGTATATAAATCTCTGGGTTCTGCTCTTCATCTCAAAAACCTGTAAATCTGTACCCTGATTAATTCAGGGGCAAAGAGAACTCCAGAATTAATATGAATAAGGCCCTGTCTTCAATTTTTCATTAAAATCAGAGTTTCCAGCCCAACAGTGGTACTTATATAAGTAGACTACATTAAGGAAATGTGATAAACAGTGATGTGGTGCATAATGATGTTTTGGTCAACTATGGACTGCATATGACAGTGGTCCCATTACATTATAATGGAGCCAAAAAACTATTCTAATGACATCCTAGCCATCGTGATGTAGCACAAAGAAAGCATTATGTGTTTGTGATGATGCTAGTGTGAACAAACCTGAACTACCAATAGTATAAAAGTATAGCACATATAATTAGGTATAGTATATAATACTCAATAAGATAATACACTGTTACTGATTTATGTATTTACTGTATATACTTTTTAATTGTTCCTTTAGGGAATACTCCTTCTATTAATATTTGTTAAAAAAGAAGTTAACTGTAAAACAGCCTCAGGCAGGTCCTTCAGGACGTACTCTAGAAAAAAGCATTGCTATCATAGGAGACAACAGCTCCGTGGGGGATACTGTCCCTGAAGGTTTTCCACTAGGACCAGATGCAGAGGTAGAAGACAGTGATACTGAAAATCTTGAACCTGTGTAAGCCTAGGCTAATAATGTGTGTGTTGTATCATAGTTTCTTTTTAAAGTTTAAAAATAAATATTTTTGGCCGGGAGTGGTGGCTCACGCCTGTAATCCTAGCACTCTGGGAGGCCGAGGCAGGTGGATCACTCAAGGGTAGGAGGTCAAAACCAGCCTGAGCAAAAACGAGACCCCGTCTCTACTAAAAATAGAAAGAAATTAATTGGCCAACTAAAAATATATAGAAAAAATTAGCCGGGCATGGTGGCGCATGCCTGTAGTCTTAGCTACTCGGCAGGCTGAGGCAGGAGGATCGCCTGAGCCCAGGAGTTTGAGATTGCTGTGGGCTAGGCTGACACCACGGCACTCTAGCCCGGGCAACAGAGTGAGACTCTGTCTCAAAAAAAAAAAGAAAGAAAATATTTTTGTACCGCTATATGATGTGTTTATATTTTAAACTAAGTGTTATCACAAAAGAATCAAAAAGTTTTTAAAATTTTGAAAGTTTAAATAATAAAAAGATTACAGTAAGTTAAGGTTATTTTAAAGAAAGAAAAATTTTTTTTCATAAATTCAGTATAACCTAACTTTAAATTCAGTGTACAGTAACATCCGAGGCCTTCACATTCACTAACCACTCACTCACTGATTCACTCAGAGCAACTTCCAGTCCTGTAAGCTCCATTTATGGTAAGTACCCTATTCGAGTGTACCATTTTTTATCCTTTATGTTGTATTTTTACTGTACCTTTTCTATGTTTAGATATGTTTAGATATACAAATATTTACCATTGTGTTATAAGCCTACAGTATGATGTACAATAACATGCTATACAGGTTTGTAGCCTAGGGACCACAGGCTATACCATATAGCCTAGGTGTATAAAAGGCTATACCATCTAGGTTCGTGTAAGTACATTCTATGATATTCGCACGACAAAATCCCCTGATGCATTTCTCTGAATATATCCCCTTCATTAAGTGACACACGACTATATAAAAATCTAATCTTTCAAAACAGATGTACTAGTTCAGTGGGTCCCAATCCTGGCTAATCATTATACTCAATAGGGGATCTTAAAAAAATATTCCCAGGTATCCCTGCCCTCACCAAGAGATTCTGATTTAGTGTGTCCAGAGTAAAGTCCAGAAATTTCTTCGTTTTAAAAAGTTTGTAAGTGTTCTAATAAGCTGGGTTTGGGAACCACTACATTAAGGGATATTTACTTTATTAAAAGTTGTAACACAGGATTCCTTTAATTAACTATATCCTTTGCCCCATGCATTTAATATAGGATTTTTAGAATTTGGTTTATCAAAATTAATCTATGTACCATTTACCAATAACATGTCTTCTATGTTAAGCAAACTCCTTTAGGAGGGTCCACATTTAAGATTATAGAAAGATAATAACTCTCCATTAAGGGGTCCACTTACCTCATATTTCCTGTAGTTCACCAACAAAGCCAAGAGGACAACAGCATCATATCCATGCTCCCTACGACTTGGGGGATGGGACAGTATCTGTAACAAGCACCAAAAATGCATGAGAGTGCTAAATCACAGTTCCTGAGAACACAGAGAAAATTTGAGGTGGTTTACCCAAAAGAGAAAGAGGTACTAAGGGAACTGACCTACCTGTAGAATTGCTTCAAATATGCTATTGATCATTACATACTCCAAGATAGTGTTCTGGCTGATGTTATCTGTCACCTGAATGCAATAAAAGACTTTTTAAAGTCTGTTCTGAGGCACTCTGATATCTCATGTAATCTCCTCCCCTAGCATCTAAGAGAAATAGAAATGTTAAAACATTCTACTAGATACCTAGACCTTTCACAACCACCTCCAAAGTCATCAGAGCCCAAACAGATAGACACCATGAGGGGGAAATCAGCAAACAGAAAACTTCATAAATCTCTGAACTTCTCATTGTTTCTCTCATACCCTCACACAAGCATTTGCTTAACAGTTTCTTGGGTTTCATTCCTAAAATGTATAGGAAAAGGTTTATGAATTCAGAAGTCTTTCAGAGGTGGCAGGGAAAGGGAACTACCTGAAGTAAATGAAACACATCCCACCTTCCTCCCACTAGAAAGTACAGGCCAGCCTCTAGTTTTAAATCAAAGCCAGAACAAATAAAAATATTCAGAATCACAAGAGCTATTTCCAAATGAGACCTGATGAGAAGGATAAGTCTGACAATCCAAAAGGCAGTAGTTGTCCTGGAGTAGTACTTCTAAAGTGATAAATATCACATAGCCTCCTGACTAAAAATGCCAGCAGTTGCTCCAAAGAGCAATTTCTAGGAAGCAAAAGCCCATGCAACTAACGTGCTATATATGCAGACATACGGAGTAGTATAATGCCCCAGCAGAGAATTTTTTTCTCTTTTTCCTTCTAACTTTGGGCTCAAGTATTCAAATAAACTTGCCCCTGCTATTAATTAATATTAATAAAAACATAGATGGATCACTTACAGTAACTAAGCAAAGGAGAAGTTTCAGACATAAACTCTTCAGACTTTCAGAACCTTCTGCACAAAGCAATGAATCCAAACTCTCCATCAAGTTCTGAGAAAGAGAACCATTAAGCATTAAACCACACCAAATAACATTTATGCCCCACCTTTGTCCAACAATGGGTTATGTTCCACAGAGTAATGTGAATGACACACAATGAAGCAACCATATAATTTCCCTAGGCCTAGGCCTTGCAAGATTAGACAATGAAAAGGAAGACTTCAAAGTCTACCTATTTTGCAAAAAATGATTTAGAACAATTGCACAGAACAATAAAGAATTCACTCTTCTACCAAATGAATGTTTGCAGCCCGTCATCCCCAAATAAACGTTTAGATTAGAATGAAGTAAATAAAGAGAAATCTAATGCCTAAATAACTGTATGTAAGTTTCATTATTTGATAAAGAAGATATATCACTTGATGCAGGCACACTGAACAAAAGACAAAGAGACAATATCACCACTGGCTATGCAGTATCTAAAAAAGCTAGCTTGTGTCCATCCTGATCAACTCTACTTGGTAATGTAATTGGAATTTATCACTTGCACTAAAAATCAGCTAAAAGACTCAAACTAATCAAAAGATGAAATCTTTCGGGAGACCGAGGTGGGAGGATCGCTCAAGGTCAGCAGTTCAAAACCAGCCTGAGCAAGAGCGGGACTCTTGCTCAAGACTTTTTAGTCTCTACTAAAAATAGAAAGAAATTAATTGGCCAACTAAAAATATATAGAAAAAATTAGCCAGGCATGGTGATGCATGCTTGTAGTCCCAGCTACTCGGGAGGCTGAGGCAGGAGGATCGCTTGAGCCCAGGAGTTTGAGGTTGTTGTGAGCTAGGCTGACGCCACAGCACTCTAGCCCAGGCAACACAGTGAGACTCTGTCTCAAAAAAAAAGATGAAACCTTTAAATACTAAAATACAGGGAAGAAGAAAGGAAATGTTTTACATTAAATGGAGGAAAAAGTACAGAGAGTAAGGATTTAGCCTGCTAGAAGGCTAAGGTGAAAGTTCAATATAAGCTATTTTAGTTCAATTCAATAAATACATGGGCATTCACTCTATTCTAAATATTGTGCTTTTTTTAAAATTTTTTTCTTTTCTTTTTTCCAAAAACCAGCACCGTAGAATAAATATTAGGTTTTTAAAAAATATAAGAAAAAATAAGACCATGACCCTTGCTCTTGAGGTGCCTTCAGTCTAATAGGAGAGAAAAATAAGCAACCAGTTTCAATTCAATGGTCACAACCACAGAAATATACACGAAGGAAGAGAATTAGCTCAAAAGTCACCTATTTAGGCCAGGCGTGGTGGCTCACACCTGTAATCCTAGCACTCTGGGAGGCCGAGGCGGGAGAATCGCTCAAGGTCAGGAGTTCGAAACCAGCCTGAGCAAGAGCGAGACCCCGTCTCTACTAAAAACAGAAAGAAATTAATTGGCCAACTAAAAATATATAGAAAAATTAGCCCAGCATGGTGGTGCACGCCTACAGACCCTGCTACTCAGGAGGCTGAGGCAGAAGGACCGCTTGAGCCCAGGAGTTTGAGGTTGCTGTGAGCTAGGCCGACGCCATGGCACTCTAGCCCAGGCAACAGAGTGAGACTCTGTCTCAAAAAAAAAAAAAAAAAAGTCACCCATTTAAGGACCCCTCAGGCAGGAGTTATACTTGAAAAAATCGGCGAAATTAATTAAAATTCAGGGAGGAAAGGAATTCCAGACAAGCATTAGCATGATCAAAGACACATGAGGAATGAAATGGTCCTGATAAGGGGCTGAATAAATTATTATGGGAGTATAAAGAACGAGGCACAGTGGTGAGAAATAAGACTGGAGAAGTAAATATGGCACAGATCATGAAAGTTTTATAAGGCTAAGTAGGGAGTTTGGTCTTTAGGCCTGTTAGTGACAGGAGACTAATGAAGGGTTTTAAGCAGAAAGATCTGAGTGTAAGATACATCACCATGGTGTTAGTATGGATGACAAATTTAAAGATGGTAAGCCTGGAGGGAGACCAATGAGGACTGATCTATCAATTTCCTGAGACAGTTGCCATGTCCTACTTGACTCTGCATCTTCATTGCCTACCACAGTGTCTGGAACATAGGAGCCCAACAAATGTTTGTCAAAAGAATGAATGAAGGCATTACTGGAATAGTTCAGGTGAGAGATAACAAGGACGGAGCAGTAGGAAAAGAAAAGACAAGTATGAGAAATATGAGCTGAGATAAAAATTAGCTGAACTTGGTGATAATCTGAAAAAAAAAAAGGTGAAGGAGGAAAAAAAGTCAAGGATGACTCCCAGGTTTTTGGCCTGGGGACTAAAAAGACAGGTGCCCCCATTCTGAAAGGGAATGAACGAGGAAGAAGATGCAGGAAGAACAATGAGTTCCATTTTGGATACGTCAAGCAAGAGGTACTTACGGGAGTGAGTATACTCAGCAAGTGTTTACAGAGTATACACCAAGTCTGAGATTCATGAGAGGATGTTAAGGCTAAAGACAGAGGCTTAGCAGTCATTAGCATATAAGCAGTAGCGAGAACTATGAGAATGAGGAGATATCTGGGATTTTATATGGACTACAAAAGGCCAGAATTTAAAAACGACTTTAGGTAGTCAATCTTTGTGTATTCACAATCGTATATTCATAATTTTTTTTGGTAACCTAACCACTATAAGGATTCTTTGATATATAGATTCCTTTACTTTAAATTTAGTGACAGAAGACTAGGTAGTCAAAGTTCATATTATGAACATTCATTCAATATAGTGTCAAACACTGCAAATCATATATCAGATAATGGACTTATATCTGGAATACATAAAGAACTCTTACAACTCAACAAAAAGACAACCCCATCTAGAAATAGGCAAATGATTTGAACAGACATTTCTCCAAAAGAAATAAAACAAAGACAAACAAAAACAATTGTTGATGTGATGTTGAGAAATTGGAACCCTCATACTTTGTTGGTGAAATTGTAAAATGGAACAGGCACTATAAAAAATGGCTTGGCAGTTCCTCAAATGTTACATATAGAATTACCATATGATGCAGCAACTCTACGCCTAGGTATACGCCCAAGAGAATTGAAAACATATGTCCACACAAAAGCTTATACACAAATGTCCACAGCAGCATTATTCAAAATAGCCAAACTGTTGAAACAACCCAAATGTTTATCAATTAAGGACTAGATAAACAAAATGTGATATATCCATCCAAAGGAATATAATTTGGCAATAAAAAGAAATGAAATATTAATATATCCTATAACATGAATGAACCTCAAAAATATTATGCTAAGTAAATGTAAGATAAAAAAGGCCACATATGATATGATTCCATATATGAAAGGTGTCCAGAATAGCTAGATTCACAGAGACATAAAGCAGATAAATCACTGCAAAGGGCTGGGGAGAAATAGGAATGGCTGCTAATGGGTATAGGGTTTTGGGGGGAGTTGACAAAAATGTTCTGAATAGTAGTGATTATATAATCATATGAAAATATTAAAAAACCACTGGATTATATATTTTAAAAAGTGAGTTGTATGATATATGAATTATAAAGTTCTTATTAAAAAAAGATAGCAGCAAACAGTAGAAACAAAAATTCTGATAAAATCAAAGTCATTGTGTTAAATAAGAAAGCTTAATATTTAGAACTAAAGTTACCCTTGTATATTAATTTGTTATATTTTATTTAAATTTATAAATGTTCTTGAGAATGTATGATCACATGATATAAATAATAAAATATTCAGGGCGGGCACAGTGGCTCACGCCTGTAATCCTAGCACTCTGGGAGGCCAAGGCAGGAGAATCGCTCAAGGTCAGGAGTTTGAAACCAGCCTGACCAAGAGCAAGACCCCGTCTCTACTAAAAAAGTAGAAAGAAATTAATTGGCCAACTAAAAATATATAGAAAAAAAAAAATTAGCCAGCATGGTGGCGCATGCCTATAGTCCCAGCTACTCAGGAAGCTGAAGCAGTAGGATTGTTTGCGCCCAGGAGTTTGAGGTTGCTGTGAGCTAGGCTGACGTCACAGTACTCTAGCCCAGGCAATAGAGTGAGATCCTATCTCAGGAAAAAAACAAAAAAATTTCAGTCTTCATTCTACAGGAAAAGGATGCCTCAATTCAAATTTGAATTTAAAATTTTCCTTTATTCAGATAAACCAAATCTGTTAAATAAATATATCCAAATTCAAGGCCAAATTCAATCATCTGTAACTACCTTGAGTTCAAACCTTCTAGTACATCTGTCAGCTGATGGTATCCCATCAGAAGCACCCATCCATAGGCACATCTACAGCTTATGCCTCACCTTCATGCACAGCTCTGCTTTGTCAAAGCCCATCAGCATGTTGATAATGTCAAACCCAGAAGTAGACTTATTCTTTTGATGGACTCCTCGAATGAGTGCACACAAGGTCTGCAGAGATAAAAGAAAGAATTCTTTCTAGAGAGGAAGTCTCAAAACTAGAAGGGCAATGGGTCTGTAGCCTCACATTCCAACTTCAGAATCTCCTCCTTACACAGCTGACATTCAGTTTCTCTGAGATCCAAAACACAGTCTGAGTCTTAATATGTGCAAACTCCAGAAATTAAAAGAGGAACAGGAACTGAGTCTGTTGTCACTCTCATTTTTTTTCTGCCATCCTCTTTTTTTGTTCTTGTTTTTTAGCCATCTCCTTTTTTAAAACTGAACTGCAGACAAAGACTAGAAGGTAATATTCAAAAATAAAAAATAATTCTTAAGTCTGAATCATGGGATTGGTGGAGATTTTCCTTATGTAAAATTAATAATAGTGTTTACACTATACTTTAACAGTTTTAGTAATTATCTTTTAATAACTACAACAGTTAAGTCCCTACAGCATAAAAACCAATTGCATCACATCTTAAATTCCTCATAATCCTTATCCACTACTTACTAGCTGGGAGAACCTGGACATGTTAGTTAATTTTTCAGTGGCTCAGTTTTCTCATCTACAAAGTAGGAATATAATAGCAGCATCCATCTCACAGGGATGCTGGGAGGACTATGTGAATTAATACCGTAAAGCACTTAGAATGGTCCCTGGAACTTTGTTAAAGCTCCAGGGCCAGGCATGCCAGGGCCAGGTGCCTCATGCCTGTAATCCTAGCACTTTGGGAGGCTGAAATAGGAGGATTGCTGAGGCCAAGAGTTTGAGACCAACCTGGTCAACATCAGGAGATCCTGTCCCTACAAAAAAAATGTTTTTTTAATTAGTGGTGCATGGTAGCACTCGCCTGTAGTCCTAGCTACTTGGGATGCTGAGCCATGAGGTTTGCTTGAACTCAGAAGTTTCAAGGTTGCAGTGAGCTATAATCATACCACTGTCCTCTAGGTTGGGCAACACAGCAAAACCCTGTCTCAAAAAAGAAAAACAAAAAACCTCCAGGAGGCCAGGCGCAGTGGCTCACACCTGTAATCCTAGCACTCTGGGAGGCCGACGTGGGAAGGATCACTTGAGCTCAGGAGTTCAAGACCAGCCTGAGCAAGAGCAAGACCCGGTCTCTACTAAAAATAGAAAAATTAGCCAGGCGTCCTAGCACATGCCCATAGTCCCATCCACTTGGGAGACTGAGGCAGGAGGGTTTCTTGAGCCTAGGAGTTTGAGGTTGCAGTGAGCTACGATGACACCACTGCACTCTGGCCAGGGCGACAAAGCAAGATTCTGTCTTAAAAAAACAAGCTTGCCAGGCGTGGTGGCTCACACCTAGCTCTCTGGGAGGCCGAGGCTGGCGGATCGCTCAAGGTCAGGAGTTCGAAACCACCCTGAGCAAGAGCGAGACCCTGTCTCTACTATAAATAGAAAGAAATTAATTGGCCAACTAAAAGTATATATAAAAATTAGCCGGGCATGGTGGCACATGCCTGTAGTCCCAGCTACTTGGGAGGCTGAGGCACAAGGATTGCTTGAGCCCAGAAGTTTGAGGTTGCTGTGAGCTAGGCTGACGCCATGGCACTCACTCTAGCTTGGACAACAGAGTGAGACTCTGTCTCAAAAAAAAAAAAAAAACAAGCTTAAGGAATAGTGCCTGGAAGATTGCTAAAGGTCAGTAAACATCAGCTATTATAATATTGTATAATATTTTTATGGGTCACCAAGTGGCTTAATAATGTCAAGTTATTTACATTGAAATAAAACAGTTCACAGTTCATGCCCACACAATGAGTCACAGCAATTACTGGAAGTACAATTTCCAACTTTCATTTCCACCTTCATTGAGACCCTATTTGACAACTCAAAATGTGAAATTTATTGTGCCAAAAGTAAACACAGTTATAGGATAAACATGGTCCATCTTTCTGGGGTATTAAGTTAAGAGGTAATTACTACTTCCATTCTACAGATGAGGAAACAGGTCTCACACAGTGATTTGCGTAACTAGTAAGTCAAACTGAAACCCAACATACCAGAAGTTCCAATAAAATATTATATCATGGATTCTTCATATTCTTTTTTTTTTTTTTTTTTTAGAGACAGAGTCTTGCTCTGTCACCTGAGCTAGAGTACAGTGGAACCATCATAGCTCAATGTAACCTCAAACTCCTGGACTCAAGGGACCCTCCTGCCTTAGCCTCCTTAGTAGCTGGGACTACAGGTACATGCCCCCACACCTGGCTAATTTTTCTATTTGTTGAATAGATGGCATCTCACTCTTGCTCAGGCTGGTCTCGAACTCCTGAACTCAAGCAATTCTCCTACTTCAGCCTCCCAGAGTGCTAAGATTACAGGTGTGAGCCACCATGCTTGGCTGGATTCTTCATATTGTAAGCTTGTCAATTACTGCCCTAAGTACTCCCAATCTAAGCTACACTGAGCCTTCTAGATCATAAACTTTAGAAATTTTGTTCACTATTCATTCAATAAAAATTCACTTCTAGAGTGCTATTTGCTAGGCACTATTCTCTGTGTATAAGGAATATTCTATACACTAGGAAGAAAGTATTGAATGAAATTATCAAAGTCTTTGCCCTCGAGAAATCTATAGTGTATCCCCACCATCAAGCCCAATGCCCGGTACAAAACATTATTCAAGAAATAGTTGTTAGGCTGGGCATAGTGGCTCACACCTGTAATTCCAACACTTTGGAGGCTGAGGCAGGAGGATTGCTTGAGGCCAGGAGTTTGAGACCAGCCTAGGCAACATAGGTAGACCCCATCTCCATAAAAATTTAAATATTAGCCAGGTGTGGTGGTGCATACCTGTAGTCCTAGCTACTGTGGAGGTTGAGACAGAAAGATCATTTGAGCCCAGGAGGAGTTTGAGGCTGCAGTGATGTATGATCATGCTGCTGCACTCCAGCCTACACAACAGAGCAAAACCTTCTCTTTTTTTTTTTTTTTTTTTTTGAGACAGAGTCTCACTGTGTTGCCCGGGCTAGAGTGCCGTGGTGTCAGCCTAGCAGCTCACAGAAACCTCAAACTCCTGTCCTGGGCTCAAGCAATCCTTCTGCCTCAGCCTCCCGAGTAGCTGGGACTACAGGCATGCACCACTATGCCCGGCTAATTTTTTCTATATATTTTTAGTTGGCCAATTAATTTCTATTTTTGGTAGAGACAGGGTCTCCTTCTTGTTCAGGCTGGTCTCAAACTCTTGAGCTCAAATGATCCGCCTGCCTCGGCCTCCCAGAGTGCTAGGATTACAGGCGTGAGCCACTGCACCCGGCCTACTTTGCAAATTGTTAGCTAGGCTTTTTATATAGCCCTTGCTCACCCGTCTTTTACCATCAATTTTACTTTCTCTAGTATGAATAGCCAAAGTTTCCCATGCATGCTTAAAAGTTACATTTAAGAAATTTTAAGATATATGTTTTAGAAAAATAATTTATCATTTTATATTTACAAATACTAGAACCAAAATGTAAGAGTGCTACATTTTAAAAAGTTTTATCTGTTGTCAAAGTGGTATTTATATTATAATAGGTTTAGCATTGATATTTAAGAGACTACAAAAACCTGTACTTTCTAGATTATATAATAGTAACTGTGGATTAGCTCAAGCTAAGTAAGATGGAACAACTTTATACTAGTATGTATGTTTGTTTAAAGTTAGCTTGACATTCAATATGTATCTTTTATTTTTATTTATTTAGAAAAATCTATTGTATTTGTTAGACTGGACTCTCAGATCTATGGTGGCTAGAATGACGTCCTGGACTACACAGCTCTTCATTCTCTCAGGCTGTGAGAATCCTTAACAAAAAAAGAACAAAAGGATTAAGACATCTGTTTCTGTAGGAAAGCATATAGTCTTAGATAGTTTCTCTGTAAATCCCTATCACTGAGACTTGATGATTAATTATCATTAAGACAAGGGGACAGGAAAGTTGGCAGAGGAATGTGTACAGCTTTTTTGAGCTACTTACTCATGGCTATAAATACAAAGGCAAAAGCAAAATATTCCAAGTGCCATATGATAAAAGACTTTATATAGTAACTTTAACTTTTTTCTGTTTTCTTTTTTTCTTTTGAGACACATGGTCGTGCTCTGTTACCTAGGAGTGCAGTGGTATAATCACAGATCACTGTAACCTGGAACTTCCGAGCTTGGCTAATTTTTTAGTTTTTTTTTTTTTAAGAGATATGGTCTCACTACGTTGCCCCGGCTGGTCTTGAACTCCTGGCCTCAAGCAATCCTTCCACCTTGGCTTCCCAAAGTGCTAGGATTGCAGGCGTGAGCAAAGGTGCCTGGCCGCATTAACTTTTTTTTTTTTTTTAAGACAGAGTCTCACTTTGTTATGCGGACTAGAGTGCCATGGCATCAGCCTAGCTCACAGCAATCTCAAACTCCTGGGCTCAAGTGATCCTTCTGCCTCAGCCTCCTGAGTAGCTAGGACTACAGGCATGCGCCACCATGCCCGGCTAATTTTTTCTATTATTTTTAGTTGGCCAATTAATTTCTTTCTATTTTTAGTAGAGACAAGGTCTCGCTCTTGCTCAGGCTGGTTTCGAACTCCTGACCTTGAGCACTCTGCCCGCCTCCGCCTCCCAGAGTGCTAGGATTACAGGCGTGAGCCACTTTAACTTTTTAATGGCACTTTCACATGATTGTGGAGGTATGACATTTAATCACCTGGAGAATGAAAGAATGTCTGTGGAAGTTACTTTATCCTGGAACAGAGCTCTTATCGCTGACTATACTATAAAACCTTCTATGCAGAGCTGTACTGATGTCTGAGTCCCACCCCAGGCTAACCCAAACAGAATTGCTAGGGGTGATGCACAGATTCTTTTTTAAAAAGGCTTTCCAGGTGATTCTAACATGACATTTCAGTTAAGAACCACTGCTCAGAAGAACAGGGGACCAAGGAAACCCAAGAGAGTATTTCACACTCTTGAAAGCACACTGGTATTACAAAAACCTTTACTTTCTAGACTGTGGTAACTCTAGATGAGTTTAAACTAAGTAAGATGGAACAACTTTCTACTAGTATCTATAAATAAGCAATTTCACAAGTAGTCAAAGTGTGGGAATTACACTAATTAAATTAAATGAATAAATAATAACAACTATAATTCTAATTCTAACTTTAAACTAAAAAATTGGCCAGATTAAAAAAAAAAATTGTTCCTAAACTAGTAGAGTAGGCATGGGTTGCAAGGTGGAGGAACATACTATTTTCAGACTTTTTAATAATATTTAAGAAAAAGAAATATTTACTCTCGTACTCCATTACATCTACTTTTATAATATCTAAAAATGATATAGAAATTCTGAATACTGAAAATACTGCTTGAGGTAAAAATTCTAGACATCTGCTTATGAAAATCTACTCAAAATGTTAAAAAAGGAATGAAGTAGACATGGTAGATGATACAGGAAGAGCAGTTACGCTCCAGAAACCTTTAACGGATCAGGGAAACATTTTTGGGGCCTCCTGCCTGTTGGCAGACACAGCCAATCCCCAAGCTTCTCTAACCCCTATCTAAACAACATTACATTGTGGGATGCCTGATAAAGCCAGGCAAATAAGATGCTAACAACAGTGAGTGCACATTGTAAATGGACCTTAAAAAAAAATCAGAACCCTGGGAAGGAAAAGATTCTTCTTAGTCCATTAAAAAAATAAAGACTGCATTTCTCAAAGAAAAAATACTTAAAGTACAGGAGACAGTTGGAAAGTAACAATGCTAGTAATAGACCTAGAATACAGTACAGACAAGACTGATTATAACTTCTGAGTATAGGTAACTTCCTTTGCCATGAAACTACAGTCCCATGAACACATTACCCACGTGGGCTAATAAAACCCTTTGACTAAAATGCCTATAGTTTTTCAGAAGAAACAAAACATCCACATATGATTGATTTGTAACCAGGAAAGAAATGAATTAGAAAAACTTCAAAAATAGCAGACAACACTTAAAACACTTTTTCTCCAAATAAAGGAAAGAAAGGAAAGGAAAGAAAATTCCTGCTAGCAAAGGAAAAGCCAAGTGTAAATAGATTTAATCAATAATCTTGAAACTGATGTTTGCTTCAAACACTTTCTTCTTCCTCCACTCTCCTTAAGCAGGTTCAAGTATCAAGTATCAACATCCTTCCTTTCCTAGGGAGAATACTGTTCTGGATATTTTCAATAGGCATTATTATGTGTAAATACAATAAGCAAGGCCTTGTGCTAAGTGCTCTATATACACTATCTTTTTCAATCCTCACTGTGACTAATGAGCATTATTTTCTTTTCCATTTTACAGATGGGGGAAAAAACCGAAGCCTTGGGACTCACAACTAGCAAACTGAGATAAAAAAATCCAGGTCTAGCATCATAGCCTGTGTTAATAACTATAAACTAGAACAGTGTTTTTCTTAACTTTCTCCTATCAAAAGACTGAAGTTCACATGCTATTTGGGATAAATAAGCAGAAAGGGGGCACATGAAGTGGTGCAGAAGTACTTTATAATTCATCAAGATAAGAGCACCTGCGCTGCTTTAAAACAAGGAAAAAACCTTAAATAATATAAAACCCCTAACTCTTTTCTGGCCCTGTTATTGCTGAAAAGGACAAGCTGGTCAAGCACCACCTACAGACCATAGTAAATAAATCACTTTGCTTCAGTGGTGGGGAGGGCATTATGCAACACTTCCCAGCACAACTCTGGTCAGGATATTTTATGGCCAAGGCACTTGGGCCCCTCCTCCCCAGCTAGACAGCCTGGCTCCTTCGCATTCCCCTCAGGAGATAGGGTGGAAGCACAAGCTCCACTTTCTAAGGCACAGAGGGCAGCTGAAAGTCCTGCTTGGCCTCTCTGGGCAACCACAGGCGCCAATAAATCAGCCACAGGCGATTCTCTCATTCCCTTCCCGGCCTGAAGTGGGTGCAAGATATAATGCAAAAGATCACCGACTGGACTTAAGAAATAAGTGATCTAGGCTTAAATTCACTGTAAATGACTACATCATTGCAGCTAGGTAAATCTCTCTGAGCCTGTTTCCTTAGGCTTGTAACATGGAGACAGGGCCATCTCCTTTTTGTTAAGAATTCAAAATTCATCTATAAAAGCAGCTAGTATGGGACTTGGCCAGTCAGGTACTCAATAAACAGAGACCAACTTGAGCAGAATCCATTCCCAACTACATCCAAATAAGACACTGACGGTAGTACTGGGTAAAAAAATGTAGCAGGTTTTGGGGGGGGGTTCCTCTCTGCTTCCTGCAGGCCATCCCCTGATGTTGCACTGCTTCCCAGACCTCAAAACCAGCCTATTCCCTTGGCCGGGCGCGGTGGCTTATGCCTGTAATCCTAGCACTCTGGGAGGCCGAGGCAGGTGGATCGCTCAAGGTCAGGAGTTCGAAACCAGCCTGAGCAAGAGTGAGACCCCGTTTCTACTATAAATAGAAAGAAATTAATTGGCCAACTAAAAATATATGTAAAAAATTAGCCAGGCATGGTGGCACATGCCTGTAGTCCCAGCTACTCAGGAGGCTAAGACAGAAGGATCGCTTGAGCCCAGGAGTTTGAGGTTGCTGTGAGCTATGCTGACGCCATGGCACTCTAGCCCGGGCAACACAGTGAGACTCTGTCTCAAAAAAAAAAAGACCAAAAAAAAAAAAACACCAGCCTATTCCCATCCCAGCTGATGTCTGATAATGGATTCATGGTTTACTCTTAACTAAAACACATCCAGATTGCTAAAGAGGACTTTGGTGCCTTAAAGAAGCAACCAATGCTGCAAATGTTAGTTTTTCTTGCAGAGAATAGGGCTGAATTGGGGGGGGGGGTGGCTTTCAGGTCCAAAGTCCATCATAGGCAGCCTCGCCCACCTAGAAATAGTGCCAACTCCACTATTCCTGCGCCATCACCCAATGGCCAAGCCTGACTTCTCAATAACCTGAATCAAGCCAATGTAATCACCTTTGACAATAATGATACATTCTCTACAGTGAGTAGGTTAAACTGGCAAAGCAGTCTTGGCATGGTGGAGAGTGTAATGACCAAGGTGTCTGGATGGAGTCTTGCAGTCTTGTTATCAAGAGGTATAGCTCAATCAAGCTATGGCTACACTTTAGGCCCGGTGTCTTCTCTATAAAAGGATATGGATGAAATGGATTTTCTGTAAGACACCTTTCAGCTGTAAAATTTGAGATTCCAAAGTGTACATTACACACTTGACAGAATCCTGTGAGAGAATTAGTAGCTTTATCAGAAAGACTTGAGTCTCAAGAGAAATAATGCCAAATTTAATCCCTTGGAGGGATCCGGACACGTTATGAAACACGTTAGCTGCTGTCAAATTCCAGGTACTGCTGTTACGCGCCAAGTAACTGATAACAGTTTGATTTCTCCAAATTATGAGTGCTAAGGAAGGCAGTGATAACACGGGTGAGCTTCCAAAAAACTGGATTTGTTTAGAACGAGATAAAAAACTCGAAAAAAAGGCCAGGCACGGTGGCTCACGCCTGTAATTCTAGCACTCTGGGAGGCCGAGGCAGGCGGATCCTTTAAGCTTAGGAGTTTGAGACCGGCCTGAGCAAGAGCGAGACCGACACTAAAAAAAATAGAAAGAAATCAGCTGGACAACTAAAAACACATGGAAAAAAATTAGCCGGGCATGGTGGCGCATGCCTGTAGTCCCAGCTACTCGGGAGGCTGAGGCAGGAGGATCGCTTGAGCCCAAGAGTTTGAGGTTGCTGTGAGCTAGGCTGATGCCACAGCACTCGAGCCCGGGCAACAGAGTGAGACTGTCTCAAAAAAAAAAAAAATTTGAAAAAAGAAAAATTATTGGGGAGGAGCGTCCTACCCTAGAAACTGGGTAATCACAAACTGGGAAGCGGGGCAGTGGCCTCAGCGTTCTCGAAGCCTGCAAACTCGCCCGTTTGCAAGAGGGGTGGGCCCGGGAGCCCAGGAAATGCGGCAGTCCTGTCAGGGTTTTCTGCTCTGGGTAGCACCCAGGCCTGCAGGGGAGGGCTCCATGCCTTTACGGCGCCCTCTCGCGCGCCATCCCCGCCAGCATCAGGCCCCAGTGGCCGCCCCGGGAGACAGCGAAGGGTGGCTCTGCGTATCCTCGGCCCAGCGCTCACTCGAGGTTGCCATTTTCCTCCTGTGCCCTGACATCTCAAAAGGACCAAAAACACCCCTCTCCCCAGCTACTTGCATCTGTCTCCCGAAACCGGTGCAGCTGCAGGCCGCCGCCCTCTGTAGCTCGCGGTGGGAGGGACTGAACCCGGAGCAGCCCACTGGGGCTGGGCCGCGTAGCTTACCCAGACGCCGCCGCGGCGGCCGGCCGGCTCCTCCGCGTAGGAGGGGCGGGCTCCCGCGCCGCGCACGGCAAGCGGCAGCGCCGGCTCACGCACCCAGAGGCCAGCTATCGCGCGGCTTCCCGCGCCGTCCGCCCAGCGATGGGCCCACGTGACCGCCCGCCTGGTAGCCGGGTAACCAGGCGTTGGAGCCGGGGTGTGCGTGCGTGCGTGCGTACGTGCGCGCCCGCCCGCCTGAGTGGCCGGGCGGGGGTCGACCCGCGCTCCGCCACCACAGTCCCTAGTCGTGACTCTGTAGGCGGAAGCGTGGGGACAAGTCTGAGCGTCACAGGCTCCCCACACAACCGCGTGACCCGGGGACTTTCCCCAGGGTGTGCAAAAGCACGGGCACCCCCTCAGATTCTGGGGTGGGGGGTGGGAAAAGATGCGCCCGCGTGTTCGCCGGGGAAGGGGTGAGGGCGTGAGGCCAGGGAGGCCGAGCCGCGGGAGTCTGGGAGGGGAGGCGGGCTGGGCGAGGTGGGGCATGGCGGGGGAAGTGACTCAGGGCCAGAGGCGGACAGGCCCACGGAAGGCGGGGTGAGGAGGGCACGGGGAATGGGCAACCCCTAACCGACGGGGCGCGTACGGGACGGGGCGCCCCCAGAACGCCTGGGGCGTCGCGCGAGGGAAGGCCCTCCGGGGCAGGGGGTCTGACATCTGGGCTGAGTGGGAAAGCAGCATCTTGTCCTTGGGGAGTCGGGAGGAACCCAGTCCCATCCAGCTGCGCAAACAGCAGGAGGAGGAGGAGGTCCCAAGCCTACCCCTGGGAGAGGGGCGAGAGGGGTGGTCAAGTCGCCGCCGCACCGGCCCCCGCGGTGCGGGTTGAGCCAGCCTCTTCGGAGCCCGACGCAGAAACTTGTTGCAACAAACAGGCGACCGCGGGTGCCCCTAGCAGCCAGCGGCGGAGTGGGTGGGCGGGCGAGAGGGAGGGGAAGGCTGGCGGACGCCGCAGCGAACTGGTGGGCAGACCCGGAGTCGCCGCGTAAGCGGGGCCGGCTCAGTGCGGTGCGGCAGGCGCGGCTGTGCGGCAGCGGAAGTCCTTTGTTGCAGCACAGTCCCTGGCAGAGCCAGAGCCTCTCTCCGCGCAGCCCAGCCCGAGCGCCGCGCGCCGCCGCCACTGCAGCTCGCGGCTCCTTCGCCTCCGCCCGTCTTTCCCGCGGCTGATTTGCCTTAAACTCCCTAAAATCTCCGCAGCCCTCGTTCCTGCTGTGGCCGGTGAGTATTTGCCAGTTATGGGGCTATTTGCGCAACTTTGGCCCGGGCCGGAGGGCGACGGGCCGCGGGGCCTGGCGGAGTGCGGGGCCAGAGTGGCGCCGACCCGTGCGGGGAGCCGGAGCGCGGCGGACGCGTTGCGAGGACTTGGCGACGGGCGGCTGCCAGGCCGTCCGTTTCTTGATGCCGTCGCGCCGGTCCCGGGCGTGCGGCCTCCCTGGGTCTGAGGCGAAGTGTCCCGGAGACTAGTTCCTAAATTAGTTACCTTCTTTTCCCTTTCTTTTTCTGCTTTTTATTTTTCTGGTGGGGGGGAGGGGAGGTGTAGACGGGAGGCGGGAGGACCCGGTTGATTGACGTGCCCAGAGCCCGCTTCTCTGAACTTACAGCTGCGGCTCCGCGGCGGGTGGGAGGGGAAGTGTCCCGGAGCCCGAGGCCGCAGACTTGGGCGCGCTCCGAGGGAGGAGGCGTAAGAGCCGTGCAAATTCTTGCTACGCTCTTTCCCACCCCCTCTCGCCGGCACACGCGCTTTGTGTTCAGTAAAAACTGGAAAGTCTGGGATTTGGGAATTTTCAGTGGAAAAGATCTTCTGTTTCCTGAGAAGGACATGCTTTCGCTTCCAGTGGTAGGCGCTTACTAGAAGTTCTGTTAGCGTTCGGTGAATGTGTTGGATGCAGATCGGGAGTCGTTACCACTAAAGTATGTAGGCATGGATCTGAGCTCAGCCGTCCCTCCCTGTCTCCCTTTCTACCTAAGCAACGCGTCTACATGATCTGAAGGGTTGACAGGACATTTTCTAAATTGGGCGCGTCAGGAAGAGGTTGATGAAAGTCTTTGATGTTTTCTGGGGATAGGACATTTGTATGTGTGTAATAATGTTCTTAAATCTAGTTTCAATGTGGTAGGTATATGCAGATTCTCTATTGGTCTAAGTATGTAGCAGGACAGGAATGTTTTCGCTTTAACACTCTAACCCAAGGAGTGATATGAGGCTTTTTGAGACAACCTAGAATCAGTTTTTTGAGCTGAAGTTGGAGGCACTCTGAAGCAGATTTGGTGAAGGAGGCAGTTCCCATAACTTCAAAGCAATCATAGTCGTCTTTGAAACGGAGAAATTAGGTTCTGTGGAATTTTGTCAGTGCATATGGGTATGATCTGGAGAAATGGGGAGACTTGATATTGAAAAAGATGAAGCTTGAATGATGGCTGGCCATCATTTGCTCAGGACCTCAAAACTCCTTTGGAATCACTTGCTGGATATCTATTAAAGTCTCAATAATAACTGGATGGCTTTGGGAGCTGGAAGGGGCGTCCTCTTCTTAAAGAAACAGGAAACTGAAGCATAGGGGAGGTGAAATGCTTTTCCAAAGGTTAATAAACACAAAGTCTGCAGGAGAGTCTTCAGTTAACATCTTATACTCATTTTAAAAGCAGGATTTCTCCATTAAGATCACATTTTCATGATATTGAATAACTCAGGTTGAGCCATCTTTACTGAAGCATTTCTTCCCACCCGTAATATAATGGCCTACTTTTTGGGGGTTCATGTAAGGAGGAAGGCTGGTGCATCATTGTCAGAGAAGAGAACACCTGTATTTTAGCCAGGACCTCAGCAGGGCATAAGCACAGTCTCAGCCACTTGCAAGTCAAGAGCAAGTGGCTGTGTTTTGATTGCACTTTAACACTGCTAAATTTTTGTGCTGTTTTCTTATTCTCCTCTTTTGCCAGGCTCTGGGGAAGATACAGTACATGGACCTTTTAAAGACTATCTCCGTGTTCTTTGCAGCACCATTTCCCTTTCTAATGTGCAGGAGAAAAGAAGTGCCTGCTTTCCTGCCTGTGCTTCTCTAGCCTGGAAAAGCACTAAGCCTTTGCTATTAACCTTCTGGCCCAAAGTAGAGGAAGCTATTTGGGATAGAAACGCAGAAAAATTCCCATAGATTTTTATTTGTAAGCTATAGTCTCTTATCTTCCCCCAAAATTGAAGTATATTTGAGAAACATCTGTTTGAGAGGTCACTTTGGTCTCTGTAGAATGTTTTCTCCTGGCGTTTTCTTGTGCTAAGTATCTCTTTATGATAAAATAGTGAAATTACTTTGTTCTCGTCTCCATATGTGAGCCAAATTGAAAGTTACACGTGTCTTTTTTCTGGTTAAAATGGAGATACTTTTCTTAAATTATAAAATCCATGCTCTTTGTAAAAATTCAGCCTATGCTGGAGTACATAAAATACAAAAATGAAAGTCATTCTGACTCCCACTCCTCAGAAATAATCACTGGGAACAGTCAATTCCTTGTTTAAAACGAGAGAAGGCAACATTTGATCACAGCTGTGCTGCTGTGTGTGCTTCACTCTGCCTAGGGATGACCTGTGGTGACTGATGGATTGGTGGGCTCATGTTGTCTTTTTTTTTTTTTTGAGACAGTCTCACTCTTGCCTGGGGTAGAGTGCAGTGGCTAGCGTCATCATAACTCACTGCAATCCTCAAACTCCCGGGCTCAAGCGATCCTCCTGCCTCAGCCTCCCAAGTAGGTGGGACTACAGGCCTGTGCCACCACGCCTGGCTAATTTTTTCTATTTTTGGAAGAGACAGGGTCTCATTCTTGCTCAGGCTGGTCTCGAACTCCAGGCCTCATGGGATCCTCCTTCCTCAGCTTCCCAGAGTGCTAGGGTTACAGGCCTGAGCCACTGCACCTGGCCGGGGCTCATGTTTTCTGTTCACTACTCAGGTTGGTGAGAATTGCCAGGTAGAGCACAGGGGAGTATTCTGCCTTGGGCTGATTTAAAATTTTATGATTAAGTAACAGACCTGAGAGTTTAAATATAACTGGGCTGCTATTTTAGGTTTGTCCTTATGAAGTACTTACTGTACCTTGGCAGGCTAGTTCTTACATTGTTAATGTTATAATGTTGTCCAGCCTCTGATGAATTGATTTATAGGGGCCAAACTCATTAAAACAAAACTTTCACATTTGTAGAGAGTTTCCTAATTTATAGTTAGGAAGGAGTGGGTATACTTGCCATGGAGACCGCTGCCAAGATATCCTTATGCTGACAGGGGACTGGAGTTCCTGTTGATCAGTATCCAAAGATTGCATGCTGAACATATGGAAAGGAAATTAAAGAATGGGGTTATTGATTGTGCTCTTTCAGATGTGGCGTGGAAGGGGGTGATAATTGGGGAGTGGGTGGCAGGGACTCAGGCCTGAATACCACTCATAATTGGCATATTGGTACATATATAAGATATATATCTAAGTATACTTATGTTTTGGCACATATAGTCATTTGTGTATTAACTACAAGAAATCTTTTTTTTTGTATATTAGTCAAGTGCAGTAATGAGAAGGGGGGACAGAGTAGAACAGGAGTTCAATCTGTAACTGACTATGATATGAAATATTAGTCAAAGTACAGCATCACTTATTACTTAATTAACCTGGTATATTTAAGAAGAGTGAGCTGTGAGGAAGTTGATGTTCTAAAAACAAAGCCCCAAAATAGTACATAGACATTTCATTACACCATTGGTTATTTGAGAGTGTTGGGGACATGAGTATTTTTTTATTTTTTTTATTTTTCAACATGAATTTCCAAGTCAGGGACATGAGTATTTTTTACATTACTCTGTCTTTGAATTTAAAATTGTTTTTAAAACAATATTTGAAAATTTTCTGTTAGTTGTCTATATGAGACACATGCAGTCCTTTTAGAGATAACCGAAGAGTTCATCCCCACTTTAAATCTGTAGCATTAGGACAGTGCATGCTCTGGTGGACAGTGGGAGTCAGTACATGGAAGGGGAGTTGGGGAAGGGACAGGTCATTTTTCCTGCAGGATGGGGCAGTAGGAGAATGATGAGAACTTTTAGATTGATGAAGAAGGTGACTCTGGGACACTTAGAATGTTCCAAGGGTGTTTTTAGTTAATAGTCATACCCAGATCTTTCTGTGGTCTGGTTTACAAAAACTGAAACTTAGAGCTTTCAGAAGAGTCCCAGCTTCTACTTAGAAGATGAGCAATTTGGGGCAAATCAACCAATGAACTTGTTTCTTCATTCTCAAAATGAGGATAATAAAAATACCTATTCAGGATGGTTGTGAGAATCAATTGTGTGATGTTTGGGAAAATGATTTCTAAATTTACAACCACTATAAAAAAATTGCCATGATTGAAATAAGCAAAAAAAAATTGATAAGCAAGATAAAACTTATCTACTTTGACATTTATTCATTCAGAAGCTCATCAAATATAAACTAAATATCAGACATTATGGTGATGCCTTAAGAGAGTGCTCTGCTGTCAGGGAGCTTACAGTTTAACGCAAGGGAATCAAATAATTGCAGTACCTGCTTGCAGTGTGGTGGTAGGAATAGCCAGCCCAGTTTGCATAATACATGATTTGTCACCCTGTAGTTGTATGTATGGGCTGTCTTGGCAGCACCTCAGAGAGGCCCTGCCTCACCCTAAGATCAGAAAGAAGTTCCCAAAGAGAGTGAGCCAGACATGGAAAACAGTCTAAGCAAAGGGAATAGCATGTATCAAAAGTAGGAAGGCTTTTGCCATGTTAGGCTATATGGGATGAGGAGGAATCCTAAATAGATTTAAGGCGTAAAAATGGAGTTAAGCTTTGTAGAATGAACAGTTTTTTTTTTTAAGAGACAGGGTCTTGCTCTATTGCCCAGGCTAGAGTGCTGTGGTGTCACCATAGCTCTCTCACTGCAACCTCGAACTCCTGGGCTCAAGCAATCCTCCTGCTTCAGCCTCCTGAGTAGCTGGGACTACAGGCATATGCCAGAACACTTGGCTAATTCTTCTGTTTTTTGTAGAGATGGGGTCTCATTATTTTGCTCAGACTAGTCTCAAAAGCCTGGCCTCAAGCAGTCCTCATACTGTGGCCCACCAGAGTGCTAGGAATATAGGTATGAGCCACTGGGCCCAGCTATGAATACACTTGTTATGATGATGCTTTTTATTGGTTACATTTTGTCGAATTTTAATTAAATAAGAGTGTGATATTTTCAGGATTTTGGTTTAAATTTTAAAAATGGAGCTGCAGAATTGGAAATAATATAATTTTAAAGAAAATATATAGGATCTGCTGAATGAAGGAAACTGGGGTAATCCCTTCCATCATCATAGAGAGAGCTGCCTCACCAGTTATTCATTCAGTAACATTTACTGAATATTTATGTTCCAAAGAAATGAATAAGCCAAAGTCCTTGCCTTCAAGATGCTCAAAATCTAGTGGGGGAGACCTACACATACATAATTATAGTAGCCAGTTCTTATTTAGCACTTACTCTATGATAGACACTACCTCACAGTAACTCTAAAAGCTTAGAAGTATTAATATTACCATCCCTTCTTAGATGAAGGAGTTGAGGCACAAATTGATGAAGCAATGTACTCAAGGTTACACACTCAGTAAGTGGCAGAGCCATTATTTAAACCCAAGCAGTCTGGTTAGTCTGTGCTTTAATGCCTATTTTATGTTGCTGTTCTGACAATTAAAATATAGCGTAATAAGTGCAGAATAAGGAGAAAATACATAAAGTAAGAGCAAAACCTAAAATAATAGGAGATGAAGGTGTTACAGAAGCTTTCTGCAGGTGATAAACTGACTCTTAAATGATACGTGGGAGGTTCAGATAGAAGAGCCAGCCAATCAGCATGAGTAAAACTGGAGGGAAGAAATACATGCGGTACATTGGGTGTGTGTGTGTGGAGGGGGGTGGAGGTGGTGACAAGCAGTTATGTTGCTTGAACGTGAAGTTTGAAGCAGGAAGTAGCCAAACATAAGACTAGATGGGTGAGCACAGAGGTCATTGTATGCCTCACTAAGGAGTTTATACTGTAGCTTGACGATACATGAGGGGAACCATAGCAGGAGAAAAGTGGTCTGATTTTTCTTTATGAATCATCTGAGAGTGAAGGATGGATTTGAGGGACCAGTTAAGGAGCCTGTTGCAATAACTCAGGAGTGAAAATAGAGGCCTCACAAGGACCAGGAAGGTAGAGAGGGAATAGAGGGGCAAATTTGAGAAATATTTAGTGGGAAAATTGGCAAGACTTAATTATTGAATACGGGGGAAAGGTTCTGAGTGATTGGTGTGTAGTGGTGGAAGCTGATACAGAATACAGAGGAAGAACAGTTTTAGATAGGTCCCAGACAAAGTCTGAGTCCACAGAGTGCGTACTCTGGGACAGACAGAAGTCCTACAAAATGAACCCTGAGAATACAAACGCCATGTGCGAAAAGGGACTTCCTGGTGAAGCACTTTTAGCTGAGAAGAGCCTGCTGTTTTCACAGTGCCCTCTGGTGGTCAAAAGATTCTATGCTACCTCTGCGATGAATGGATCAAAACGTAGCTTGCCTGGATTAAATACTTTTCCTGCTCCACTTACGGAGGGAGAGAGGAATATTCCAGTAGCCACTATATTCCTTCTGCTTTCTGTGTGGGTAAATTCATTTCCTAGGCCTGTAATGCAGCTAAGTTATTTGGTTGGCAGACTCAGCTATCCAGTGCCCTGGCATGAAGCAAAAGAAGGTGGCAGTTGAACAAAAAAGTTCAGAAATTAAAACCTTGTATCTTATTCATAGAACCCTTACGTAGGTCCTCACAGAAAATTAAATTATGTAGATTCAGTTTCAATGAGTTATCTAATTTCACAGCCCCTAAGAGACTGAAATGGTGGGCAACAGGAGATCAGCATACCTTTTAGAAGTGACAGCTGTTGGCTTGACAAGCAAGGAGGCGGAAAAATACCAACCAGCCAACCAGCCACAGTCTCCAAACACATAACAGTCAGAGGCCATTTTGCGTAGATTCAAATAGCCCTTATAAATTTGAATAGCTCCTATATTTCAGCAAAACATAATTGATGCAGAGTAGAAAACAGCCAGCCAGGTAGTGCTATATGTGCAAATTGGAGTCAGAGTAGTGTGAAGAGCCCTAGATTGAGAAGACTAAGGTCTTATCCTGACAGCCATTAAACCTTTGTGCCTTTGAGCATATCACTTCTTAGGGCCTCAGTTTGCTTTCTGGCCTATAAAGCAGTGGGTTGAACTTGATCATTTCATAAAATTGTATAAACTCTGTTCACAATGATGACATTAATATTTTTTAAAAATTGTATTCTTGGATTGAAAAGGCAAACATTTGTCATCTGTAACGTATATGAGTCCTGTGAGGAAAATGATTATCCCAATTTTATAGATGAGAAAAGTGGGCTTAGAGAAGTAAAGAACTTTCCTCATAGCTAAATAAGTGGTAGATTCTGTACTCAAATCTATCTGCTTCCTGGGTCCTTTTAAAAATTCTTTCATTTAACAAGCATGTATTAAGTCCCAACTGTGTGGGAAGAGTGTGCCAGGCACAAGGAACACAAAGGTCATTAAGCCTTGTCTCTGTCCTTGAGGGTTCAGTACAGCAGGCACTGCTCTCTCATACTGCTCTTTGCATCTCTGTCAGTGCTAATGATATAAGGAATACTATAGCACTGTTAGGGTGAATATACAGCTACTTTATGGCTTTAGGGTGTGAGCATAAAACCAAGTCCCCATTTATAGCATAGTTTCTACGGGAATACATGTTTCAAGTTCCAAATGACTTCAAAATAAAGTTTTAGAACATAACCAATGATCATTTCAGAACATCTTGTACTAAGTACTGAATTTAGAGTCTAATACCCAGCCAGAATGCCTAATGTAAATAGTGAATAAAATTTTCTATACTTGATCGTGTCTGTCATTTAAGTGCCTTAAAGTAAAACCTTTTATTTTGAGGAGCCTCTACAACTGGTTATTCCAGTTTCAAGGAGAAACCTAAAGAATTTAATCAATTTTAGAGATTGGACTCTATATGCTGGAAAATGGTATTCTACAAAAGAATTTTGCCTATGTGACAAAAATCTTGAAGGTCATGATCTTGGGCTTGCAAGTCATACTGCTTGTGTTCTTATCTCAAGAAGTTCTCTCTGTGACATTGGGAAGGTTATATAACACTGTATGCCTCTGTTTTTTAGTTTGAAAATGGGCCTTATAACAGTATCTACTTTGTAGTGTTTGTAATGAGAATTAAATTCTAAAATTATATACATACATACATACATGCGTGCATATACATGTGTATGAGATAGAGATATATATATCTCCCTATACATCTGTCTAGAATATAGCCTGGTGTATAGCACAGCTTAACAAATGTTAGCCATTCATATTATTATTGTATTAGAGTTGTCATTTACACTACCTTCATAACCTTGATATACCAGCCCAGTAAAACAGATCTGCCTTCCCTCCTATTGCATTTCTAGCCAAGCTGCTGTGTACCTTTCTCCCCAGTTATTTACACCCGTACTTATACAAATACCTGAAATGCTTTTGCCCTTGCTTTCTCTTTTTCTGTGCCCTACTCATTCATCAAGACATCACTGAAATCTTATATCCTTTCTAAAGCCTCCTGTTCTGGTATAATTCATGCTTTTCTTCTAAACTCTTGCTGAACTTTTTGCAATATAATTTAGCACTTAATTGTTCTCAAATTGTTTCTTGGTTTCAGATTTAATCCCGCAGATATAATTATTGTACACCATTCTTCTCCACCCTCCACCTCAATGCTTTATCCAGTGTTAGGAACATTGTAGGTGCTCAATACATTCTGATATTCTGTTGTTAAAACATGCGAGAATCCTTGCATTACATTTCAGGCTTTTAAAAAAGTCTATAATCCTCAAATTTAATCCATATGCATATATTCATTCATGTGAGACACAGAAGTAGGTAAAAGGAAATAACATATACATACACATAAATCTCCTTTGAGATCCAGGGGTAATTGTGAGTAATTCAGAGATTGGGGTCTGAATTGAGAGTCTGATGCCACGCTCTCCTCCAGATTTTTACTGAGGTTATGCAAATCATCTTCAGATGCCTCACTGGTAATGCAAGTCTTTGACATAATTTAGAGTCTGGTTATTTGCCTCACAGAGTCACTTCAGAATTCCTTTAAGTTACTTCTTCATTCACTTAATGTGTTTATTTATAGACCCTTAAATTATTATTTGACCAATGCCAAAGCAAAAGAAATTTCCAGCAAAACTGTCATTTCCAATTTAAGAGATTTAGCAATGGAAGAAAAGTGTTTCTGAAATCTTACTATGTCAGTGAGAAACTTACTGAAATAGCTTACACAGTATAACTTAGGGAACACATCTATTGAATAAGACTATTAAGCCTTCTTAAAGCTTTTCTGAATGAGGTATAACAAAAACAAAGTTGCTGGTACTAAAGTGTGAATGATTGCTGTTAAAAAATTACCTAAAATCAGTTTTACTCAGAACTTGGACATTTGCATAATAATGTTGCCTGTCATGTTAGGATTAAAATTCAGACATAGCACTTGCTCAGCATGTACAGATAAGACCACATTACAGATAAAGAGTTCAGATTGGAGGAATCACTTGTGCAATAGCACCTGGCCAATAATGTATTAAGGATTCATGCCCAGGCCTTGTTTAGTCTTCTTTATTTAAGGCCATACTGCATAGTACCAAGGAAGGGCTTTATGGTGGTTAGTGCCATCTGGGTGATCAGGAGTCCTTATTCTGTAGTCCTAGTGCATACTTAAACAAAGCTAACTATACCCTAACACATACATGAATATCTAAATTACTTAATATAATATGCCTAATCTGCTTGTTGGCTGTTTTTAAATTTCAGATGAGCTGGTAAACTTTTTCAAACTAAAATGTTCGGAATCCAGTGTAAAGTTTTTTGGATCCCCTAACTCCTTATTCTTGCTGGAGTACCCCATACTAAGTATCCTTCTAGTCTTAGAGGAACACTTGGCAGTACGTAGCTGGTGGTCCTTATCCAAAAGACATTAAGTCCTTTGAAATTACATTTGAAGGTTCTACTGTCAGTCTCAGCCCTTGACTTCTAGCTGTGATAAACTTGTCCTACCAGTGATACAGCTAGCGACACAACACAAGCAATGAGATTTCAGTCATAAAAACAGGAACAACTGAAATATAAGGAACTTTTATTTAAAACGTTTTACAAACTTTACTGTAACAAAGTTCACTAAATTTTTGGGTAGAGTTGTTAAGGATGTCAAAAAATTGAAAAAAAGTGAACTTTCTTTGGACTTGGAGTGAAATTATTTAGTAAAAGTGAATGCATTATAAAAAATTTAATGCAAAAATTATCTTCAGGGGATAATAAGCTGAAAATCTCGCAGGAATTTAGATCCCTCCTCCCCTGCCCCACACATACACCCCTTTACTTTTTTGATGTATTAAGCCTTCTTAAAGCTTTTCTGAATGAGGTATAACAAAAACAAAGTTGCTGGTACTAAAGTGTGAATGATTGCTGTTAAAAAATTACCTAAAATCAGTTTTACTCAGAACTTGGATATTTGCATAATAATGTTGCCTGTCATGTTAGGATTAAAATTTAGACATAGCACTTGCTCAGCTTCCAGCTTTCTGGGGGGAAGACAGGAGTAAAGACAGTGGAGGCAGTGGGATTTGTACCCTGGTCTGTCTGACCCAGAGCCTTGTTCTCCCCCACTGCAGCACGCTGCCTTCTTCCATAGAGTGGGCATTTTACTGAGTACCTATTGAATGAAATCACTAATCCAAGAGAAGCAAATATTATCCTTAATGATGTCTCATTGAGATTACAGGATACCTGTGCTATTGCTGATCCTCAGTACTTTATATGGTGTCACCAGGGGTACTCAAGTATTGTTGAATGAATATACATCAGAATGCTATAAGTGCGCTTATTTGTGTTAGTGTTTATGTTAACAGAGTGTATATATTTTTACTCATTTAATTGAATTGAGACTGTAGCTACAGATGTACCTATCATATTGGTTTTCTGTGTAGTTGTATTAATTTTGGTTGCTGACCATAAAACTGCTTTCATCTAGGTAAGAAAGGGTTGTTGGAACTTTTAAGCTTTTTATGTCATTATTTCAAGCATGGGCTATTTAATACTTGAAAGTTTTTATAGATTAACTGTTGGCTTTCTAATGGACTCTTATTTGGAAAAAATATATAAGGTTATCTAGTCAGACTTATCTTCTGATACTTAGATAAGCATTACCACCATGCCAACAGGCACTGTTCCTTTCATTAATTATTTATTACATGCCAAGCACTATGTATTCTACACATTGCCTCTGAATGCTCATGTATGATAATGTTCTTCAAGATATTATCGTCCCTAGTTTGACAGTTTAGGAAACTTAGGGTCAATAAGGATAAGCAAGTTTCCAAAAGTGGCAAAGGTAGATTGGAACCCAGGTCTGTCTGATCCCAGGCCTGTGCTCTTTTCGCTGTACTATACTGTCCTCAATAACATCTTGTTCCTGGCTTTAATATGGGCACTGATTATTCTCCCAGCAAGTTTGTTTCATTTTTGAACTATTCTTTTTAATATAAAGTATTGTTTTGGAGGTCATATCTATCTCTCTGCCTTTTTTTTTTTTTTTTTTGAGACAGAGTCTTACTCTGGTGCCTAGGTGAGTGCTGTGGCGTCAGCCTAGCTCATGGCAACCCTGAATTCCTGGGCTCAAGTGATCCTCCTGCCTCAGCCTCCTGAGTAGCTGGGACTACAGGCACACATCACCACACCCAGCTAATTTTTTCTATTTTTAGTTGAGATGGGGTCTCACTCTTGCTCAGGCTGGTCTCAAACTCCTGAGCTCAAGCTATCCTCCTGCCTCTGGCTCCCAGAGTGCTAGGATTATAGGCGTGAGCCATCACGTCCGGCCCCTCTGCCTCTTTCTCTAGGATTTATTGTTCATTAAAGGTCTCTAAATCCTACAAAAATGACTATAGACCTAGAAATCTCATGCTACTTAAAATGGGCTTGGGTCAACAGTTTTTGAATCTTTTCATCTTTTTCACCTTTTGAATAAGGTTGTATTTTTGTGTGGATTTGTTTTATATAAGTCTAATTACAACATAATTTTATATCCTGTATTTAGTTATTTGACTGTCTGTCCTAAAAATTTTTCCCACTTTCTTCAGTAGTCTTCATTTATAAATATAATTTCTAAAGGCCACATGACAATGAATTCTATGGAGTAGATTTACCTTAGTTTACTTAGCAACTCCCTGTCTACCAGGTATTCAAATTATAAATAACACATTGATAAATATCTTTGTACATACATTACTTTTTGTATTTAGGTACATGCCGAACATGATTCCTCACAATTTTGTACAGATATCTGAGTTACACAGGTTTGAAATATTGTACCTACTTGAAACACTTGATCTGGCTTCCAGAAAAGACACAGTGGTTGTGATTTTAAGAAGGCAGCAGGTCTTGTCATAAGCCACCTTCATTTCACCAGTCCTACATCTCTTGCTATGGAACTTTATGTCTTGGAGGAGATGGGATAGGCCTACAGGTGGTGAGAAAAGGGGTATGTGGTCATATCTGATCATGAGGAACAGATAAAAAGCAAGTAGAAGTAAATAAACTTAGATACTCTCTTAATTACTACTACAGGAGTTGAGTTTTAGGACTCAAGAGTGGACATTTTATTTCTCTGTACAGCTTATTAAATGTTCTTTTTAAGTTCAAATTGCATAGGAACTTGTTTTTAAGTAGAAGACAGATTCTGAAGGTTTATGTATACAGATTAAAAATTGAAGATAAAATTGGATCTTATTTTGGCTTTGTAATATAATATGTAGGACTTCTAGTGCTTTTAATATTTTCCTCTCCTTCTTTATCCAAAGTCAGTTCCATACATTAAAAATATGTATAGTGTCCACCAATGTTGTTTAATGAAGCAAACTAGTTGCAGAAAGTTACATGTAGTTTGATACCATTTAGGTTATAAAACAAAATACAACAGGAGCAAAACTGTGACTTGCACATAGTAGGTACAAAATACGCTAACTATGTATGTATGCATATAAACAAATCTGAAGGTATATAATCCAGAACGTTTGGAGGGGTTACCTCTGGGAAGAGGTATGTGCCCTGAGATATGTTTTTATTTTATATACTTCTGTGTTTGAATTTTTTGCAGTGAGCATGTGTTGTATGTACTTTCGTATAACTTCTTTTAACAAAGAAATGAAAGAAAATTTATACTTTTTAAGTGTAGATACCTCCCTCCCAAGTAAACCCATTGCTTCTGTATACCCTAAAATACATGCCTAGCATGAGACATATTCTAACTCTATAGAATTATTATTTCTGAAATAATTCAAGAAACCAGAAAGGCATTGATCAAACTTATTTGTTTGGTGCCATTTCTATATAATCTTATAAGGTTTTTTAAATAGAATTTTTCTCTGTGGAAAATTTCAAACATAGACAAACATAGAATTATACTTATCTCCTAGCTTGAATAGTTATCAACACACTACCAATCTTGTATCATCTATAGCTCCCACACCCAAACCCTTTATTTTGAAGTATATCTCAGATATTTCATCTATAAATTCTTCAGTATGTATATCTAAAAGATAAGGACTCTTCTTTAACACAACCAAAATACCTTTATTACACTTCAAAAATGAGCTAAATACGTCCTTAATATCAATCATCTTAAGAAGTTTTTAGTACGCTATAGTTATTAACTTGCAGTTTAAGTTGCAAATTTATTTACTATCATTGTTCATATCCTTCAAATTCTTTTAAATTAATATCTTTTTTCCTTTTAAATTTAGTATACATTGGCCGGGTGCAGTGGCTCACGCCTGTAATCCTAGCACTTTGGGAGGTCGAGACGGGTGGATTGCTCAAGGTCAGGAGTTCGAAATTTAGTATACATTTTTCCCCAAGAGTTGTAATGAAACCAAAATTATAGTTTTTGCTTTTGATGCCTTTTTCAATATGAAAAATCTGAATAAATGGCTGAGTATCTTCACTTCAAAATTTAAAAAATGATTCAGGTATATATTAATATTGTTGTTTTACTATATTAGAATGGAAAGCTATTTATATCTTTTTTTTTTTTTTTTTTTGAGACAGGGTATCTCTTGTTGCCTGGGCTAGAGTGCAGGAGCGTCATCAGAGTCCACTGCAACCTCAGACTCCTGGGCTGAAGCAATCCTCCTGCTTCAGCCTCCCAAGTACCTGGGACTACAGGCATGTGCAACTGCAGCCAGCTTATTTCTCTGCTTTTTGTAGAAAGGGGGTCTTGCTCTTGCTCAGCCTGGTCTTGAACTCCTGGTCTCAAGAAATCCTCCCCAAAGTGCTAGGATTACATGCGTCAGCCACCGTGCCTGGCCCTATTCACATCTTTGTTGTAACAGCAATGTCACAAAAGTCACAAATCACGGTAAAAATTACTTTTTTCCAAGTGCTTTTCTGATATCTTGTCTGACTTTAATATTTTTGTTTTACATAGGTCTCTAATTATAGAAGATGGCAAAGCCCAGCCACAGCAGCTACGTCCTTCAGCAGCTAAACAACCAAAGAGAATGGGGTTTTCTCTGTGACTGTTGTATTGCAATTGATGACATTTACTTTCAAGCACACAAAGCAGTTCTAGCTGCCTGCAGCTCTTATTTTAGAATGTTTTTCATGAACCATCAGCATAGTACTGCACAACTGAATCTCAGCAACATGAAAATCAGTGCAGAGTGTTTTGATCTTATTTTGCAATTTATGTATTTAGGAAAAATTATGACAGCTCCGTCCAGTTTTGAGCAGTTTAAAGTGGCAATGAACTACCTACAGCTGTACAATGTTCCTGACTGCTTAGAAGACATACAGGATGCAGATTGTTCTAGTTCAAAATGTTCATCTTCTGCTTCCAGCAAACAGAACAGCAAAATGATATTTGGGGTAAGAATGTATGAAGATACTGTGGCTAGAAATGGCAACGAAGCCAACAGGTGGTGTGCAGAGCCAAGTTCAACAGTAAATACACCGCATAATAGAGAGCCTGATGAAGAGTCTTTACAGTTAGGTAATTTTCCGGAACCACTATTTGAAGTATGTAAAAAAAGTTCCGTGTCCAAATTATCTACTCCAAAAGAACGTGTGTCACGACGCTTTGGACGGAGTTTTACTTGTGATAGCTGTGGATTTGGCTTTAGCTGTGAAAAATTGTTAGATGAGCACGTGCTAACCTGTACTAACAGACATTCATACCAAAACTCAAGATCCTACCACAGAATAGTCGATATTAGAGATGGAAAAGACAGTAACATCAAAGCTGAATTTGGTGAAAAGGATTCTTCTAAAACATTTTCTGCACAGACGGACAAATACAGAGGAGATGCAAGCCAGGCTGCTGATGATTCAGCTTCGACCACTGGAAGCAGAAAAAGTAGCACAGTGGAGTCTGAAATAGCCAATGAAGAAAAAAGCAGGGCTGCTGAGAGGAAAAGAATCATTATCAAGATGGAGCCAGAAGATATTCCTACAGATGAGCTGAAAGACTTTAACATTATTAAAGTTACTGATAAAGACTGTAATGAATCCACTGACAATGATGAATTAGAAGATGAACCTGAAGAACCATTTTATAGATACTACGTTGAAGAAGAGGTCAGCATTAAAAAAAGTGGTAGGAAAACTCTAAAACCTCGTATGTCAATAAATGCTGATGAAAGAGGTGGTTTAGAAAATATGAGGCCCCCTAACAACAGCAGTCCGGTACAAGAGGATACTGAAAATGCATCTTGTGAGCTGTGTGGCCTCACAATAACTGAGGAGGACCTGTCATCTCATTACTTAGCCAAACACATTGAAAATATCTGTGCATGCGGTAAATGTGGACAAATACTTGTCAAGGGTAGACAGCTTCAGGAACATGCTCAAAGGTGTGGAGAGCCCCAAGATCTGACAATGAATGGCTTAGGAAATACTGAGGAGAAAATGGACATGGAAGAGAATCCTGATGAGCAGTCTGAAATAAGAGATATGTTTGTTGAAATGTTGGATGATTTTAGGGACAATCATTACCAGATAAACAGTATCCAAAAAAAGCAGTTATTTAAACATTCGGCCTGTCCTTTTCGATGTCCTAATTGTGGCCAGCGTTTTGAAACCGAAAATCTAGTGGTTGAACATATGTCTAGCTGCCTAGATCAAGATATGTTTAAGAGTGCCATGATGGAAGAAAATGAAAGAGATCACAGACGAAAGCATTTTTGTAATCTGTGTGGCAAAGGATTTTATCAGCGGTGTCACTTAAGGGAACACTATACTGTCCATACTAAGGAAAAACAGTTTGTTTGTCAGACATGTGGAAAGCAATTTTTAAGAGAACGTCAGTTGCGACTGCACAATGATATGCACAAAGGCATGGCCAGGTATGTCTGTTCCATTTGTGATCAAGGAAACTTCAGAAAACATGACCATGTACGGCATATGATTTCTCATTTATCTGCTGGTGAGACTATATGCCAGGTCTGCTTTCAGATATTCCCAAATAATGAACAGTTGGAGCAGCACATGGATGTTCATCTGTATACATGTGGAATATGTGGAGCAAAATTTAATTTGAGGAAAGATATGAGATCACATTATAATGCCAAGCATTTGAAAAGAACCTAAGTGATTTTTCTACTGTACTAATGTTTAGTTGATAGCAGACAGAACACCAAAGCAAAGGATATGAGCTATTTAGAAATTGATTTTATAAGATGAATTGTTCGAAAAAAATTTCAAGGCCCTTTTACCTTTAATATTTTGGTTTAGGATCTTAAGTATCTACATTTAGGTATTAAATGTTTATCATTTTTGTTGTTTCTTAATAGAATTTATTGTTTTTAGTTTTTCTTAGCTATGATTAAAATTACTTTTAAATGTAGACTACAAGTGGTTGTTACCCCTTCAATGACTATTAAACTTTAGTTTTTTATCAATAAGGTGATGACTTCACTATTTCTATGTGTTTTTTTTTTTAAAGGTTATCCTGTGAAATTTAAACCCAACATCATTGGCCATTCCTGCTTATATTTTAAAAATGACTTTAAAGTAATTATTTGAAACTATCCCATTCACTTGTTCATTTTTTTTTCAGTTGAACCGTGAGTTAGCTACTCTTTATTCTCCTTTAATATCAATGAAATTCATATTCTTAAATTGACAAGCTTATTAGGCAAGTTAGGTGCACTGAATCTAACTTTTATGGTTGACATGGGCTCAAACTTGGCCTAAAAAGATTGATGAACTGGAGGAAATTCTTATAAATGAGTATTTCCTATATTTGATAAAATATTATCATTTAATAATCACATTTAAAACTTATATTAAGTGTAAATCCCAATGACTTTCCCTCATTTGAAAAATTAGTGGGGATAAGCCATTTTGTTTTGTGATATTAAATTTAACTATGATAGTTAATTAAAAAGACATATATCTTGTATTCATTAAAAATATTTTAATTTAAAATAAAGTGTGTTAGTTTATCAACTATTTTTGTTTATAAATAGACTTTAATAGCTCTCTAGGAATATGACATCTAAAGGAAAAATGATTTTTCACCTTTAAAATTACATACTTTTGGAACTTTGAGATTTGAGAAAGTTGCCATGTATACTGAAAAATCTAATAAAATAAAGAAATCAATTATAAATCTGGTTGTTCTATAAAAGTAGAGTGCACAAAAAAATGTCTTGTATTTTATACTATCTAAGATTTGGAGAAAATGTGTTATAGCAAACTGCAGTTTATCACCATGCTTTATTATTTTTTTCTGTAAAGGACTATAAAATTTGAGGTCTATAAAATAATCACAGAGCATATACATGGAAACAGTTTATCATTTTTAAGTTAAAGTAGTATTGTTAGTTGTTGCTGACATAGGGTCTACATCAGTTACATGTGAATTAAAACACTGGCAAAACTGACCCACCAATAAACACATCTATTGAATAGAATTGCCTTTTAATGTGAATTACTTGAAATGTAATACCCTTTTCATTATGAAAGGGATGTTACTTAACTTCCATGTTTAAAAATATAATTTTGTGATTATGAATAATAATTTAATAGTATTACTCCTTTTCACATATTTTTAAAATATGCAAATCATATTTTTGTATACAAGTTGCATAAAATAACAAGTTGCCAGGAGAACTGAGAGACATATTGGCTAGTACAGATTTAGTTGAAATTATTAGAGCACAGTTGTGAGCTCAAGATTTGTGGGGATATGTTGCGGTGTTAATTTAGGAATAGCAGAAGAGTCGGTACAGAATTAAAATAATGAGGGGGGCAGAAATACAAAAAAATTAGAAGTTAGGAAGTTTTTAAAAAGCTACATAGTTAACAGAAAAAGGAGGAACGTGATTGATCCTAGCCTTGGATACAAGTTTATTAAGTAATTAAATCTGAAATGCAACTTAAAATGAAGTATGGCATATATATGACTGATAGGAACTGATTGATAAAAGTACTCTAACCCAGAGACCATCATAGGGTAGTATACAGAGATAAGATAAACTCAAACCAAATTTCCAAACTACAGTATACAGTATCTTAGTGGACATAATTTTCTTTGAGATTACTTTTTTCCATGACCCTCATCAAAATTTGTTGCAATGGCTTTCCCATCATTAAAAAAATAGGGCTTTTTCTAAATACTACCACTCTTAGAAGAATGGATTATTTATTCCATTGGGAAGGGGGTTAATTTAGTGTTTTGACAGGTACTAACAGCCAACAATTAGCAAGCAAATACATAAACATTAAACAATCTCTAATTTTACATGACTGCTGTGTTCATACTTTTAGAAGGCCACACACCTCAGAAGGTTTTTTCCTAGTTTCATGTTACACAGGACACAACTTTTTGTCCTGGACCTAGCTACAGGGCAGCACAGGCTTCTAAGGGGAATGTACCATTTTCCTTATTATGGTGAAGACTTCACTTAAAGGCTACTTGCCTTTTAAAATTAGGGAGAATGAAAAATACCCAACACTTTTCTCCACCGTAGTTTCCTTTCATCTCCCTCTTCTCTTTCCTGGCGTGGAGCTATAAACTGTAACTCTGCTATTGCTATTTGCCCTCCCAGGCTTTGAAGGCAGTGAACCAAGGTTGTGAAAGCTGCCTGTTCCTCCTGCCTTTGTAACTTACATCTTTAGGCTCCAAATTGAAAAACGAAAGGAAAACCTGGATATAGTGGAATCAAGTTCTTTCTGTCTCATAAACACAGTGAAGGCCTGGCGAGGTGGCTCACGCCTGTAATCCTAGCACTCTGGGAGGCCGAGGCAGGAGGATCGCTCAAGGTCAGGAGTTAGAAACCAGCCTGAGCAAGAGCGAGACCCCCGGCTCTACCAAAAATAGAAATTAATTGGCCAACTAAAAATACATAGACAAAATTAGCTGGGCATGGTGGCGCATGCCTGTAGTCCCAGCTACTCGGGGAGCTGAGGCAGAAGGATCACTTGAGCCCAGGAGGTTGAGGTTGCTGTGAGCTAGGCTGATGCCAGGACACTCTAGCTCGGGCAACAAAGTGAGAGACTCTGTCTCAAAAAAAAAAAAAAACCACAGTGAGACCCTTTTGCTTAAAGGCCCCTTTATTCTAAACAGCAAGAAAACCTGGAGGAATGGTTAACAAGCTTGCCATCAATTACAATGCAGTGTGTTCTATAATTCTTTAGTAATAGGACTAAGAATCTCAGAGATTAATAAAGCACAACCAAGGCAGCAGTAGATCAGGACTCAGAAATTGTCTAAATCTTTCTCATATTCTTAAAGTAATAATATTCAGAGAAATGACCCACATGAGTAAAAAGGTATATGGCAAATGTTTAATGTGTAAAGTAATTTACAGTTTGAGGATAGACAAAAATTATTAAATTAGAAGAAAGGATTCCAGAGGGGCTAGTTACAAAAATAAAAATGTTAAAATAAGGACAGAGTTTGCTAGAGCAGTCAAGACACTAATTAGGAAAAATACTAGATACGAAAAACCATGTTCTGTAGTTAAAAAATATATGGACAGGATATAAAAAATTGAATAAAAATCAACGGATCTGAAAATTATAGGTGAGATTAGTAAGGATTAAAATCATTTAATTATAATAGAATGCCTAATGGGACAATTGTTAAGAACATGCCAAAGATGCCTAAGTAAATAACTGAGATACTAACTTTCATATTCTAACAAAGCAGGAAGAGAAGCTGGTGGTGATTGGCAACTTTCTCCCTGGTTAAATAATACTTTTTCTTCTATATTAGTAGTTAAGGAATTTACATATTTAATAGATCTCTGGAAAATCCCCCCCAAAACCAGTTAACAGGTATATTTAAAAATAAAACTTGTCATTATTGTTAACAAAAAGTTAAATCAGTACCAAAAGAAAAAAATCTGAATGTGTATGTGCACACATAGTTGAAAATAAAGAAATTTGGTGTACCTAATTTTAACTGGGTTTTTATCATGAATTAAAATATTTTAGGTTTTTGGGTTTTTTTGCCATTAATCTATTTTGATCAGTTCCTCAACTTTCCTCACCACCCCCATCTCCTTTGTAACAAATGCTTCTCAGTGATAAATGCCAGTGCTCTGCAGGTATCCTAGTATTAACATCTAGGATGCAGGGTACCAAAAAGCTCTGGGGCAACATACCCTTGTAGAGTCCCTACCATATCCTTGATACCTAAGGTTCAGTAAACTGGGAGTGATAGGATGAATGCCAGGAAGCTGAAGCATGTAGAGCTATATTTGATGTTAAGCCTTGAAGCTGCATCCAGGTTTGGAAACCCATGATCCATCCATCCTAGGGCTCTCAATCCCAGCATCCATTTATTTAGCACTTTCTATACTCTAAGTGCTTTACATACATAATTCTTATTAATCCTTACAGCTTTATGAGGTAAGTATCATACTAATTTTCTAGACAAGGGAGTGAGGTTCAGAGATTATTTTTCCTAAATCACCCAGCAACTCTTAATTCATTGACCTGGAATTTGAACCCTATACCTCTGACTTCTACATTCTTGTACTTAACCACTAAGCTACATACTCTACCTACCAAGAAGTACAAAGAAGGGCCTTTTCAGCCTAGGAACACATATGATAAAGCTCCTAGGAGACTGTGCTCCTTGTTCATCTGTCATCTGCTGTGCCTGGTAAGGTAGCTGGTAATAGTGGATACCCAACTAACATGTTGAGTAGTGTGAAAACATGAGTGGAAAATAAAATTTTCTATTTATTTTAATGGTTCATTCAGAATGATGTTTTAGAAAGAAATATTAAATGTTTATATATGTTTTTTTGTCCTTCATTTAAACTTAAAACATTTAGTGGTATTATCAGCCATGTTTTGGGCCCATAGTGGGTACTCAATTAAAAATTAATTTGACTTCAACCTCCACATTTCTATGTCTGTGACTTTTCCTCTGTTACCCCTATTCCTGTTCTTTATGTTTTAATATCTCCCACCAATCTCCATTTCCTTTCATGGTTATGAGACTGATGAATTGAAGGATTCAAATCATTTGAAAATAAGTATTCCCAATAAAAAGCAAGACGAAAGAATAACCAGTTTCCCTTTTTGCCTTAGCATGATGTGGATAAGAAATTTATCAATTCTCCGGTCAATAAACAAAGGAACCCTTTTCCCCAATTACCATATTGTGATTGATATGATTAAGATTTATAGAGCAATATAAGAGTGTTTAAAAACAAAAGTTGGTTATTCTAGGCACTTACAATTCAATTTCCAAAAAATGTCTATAGATTTCTAGGGTAAACTTACAAAGACAGTCTTATCATAAAAGAAATGAAAGATAATTTCAGGCAATGATAGGCAAGTACATGCCACCCGAACCTCGCAGCAAACTTAAACAGTTATTTAATAGTTTAAGTGAAACAATCCCCCCAATCTAATACTATTTTAACATTATACATTTTTTACGTGATTTCTATACTATGTTAAACCTACCACTTTAATGATCTGGCTTCCATCTGCCAAATATTACTTTTCAAGTGAGAACAAAAGAATGATATGGTGAAGATTGCATGGACAATGTCTATATAATCATTTAAGCGGTAAATATGAGCTACATGACAATAGCAGCTTGTAAACTCATGCTAATTTTAAACCAATTTAATGCCATTTACATATTTATATGCACATGCTTAGTTGAATTTAGCATTAAAAACTTTAAATCCAGCCGGGCACGGTGGCTCACGCCTGTAATCCTAGCACTCTGGGAGGCTGAGGTGGGCGGATCGCTCAAGGTCAGGAGTTCGAAACCAGCCTGAGCAAGAACCTCGTCTCTACTAAAAATAGAAAGAAATTAATTGGCCAACTAAAAATATATAGAAAAAATTAGCCGGGCATGGTGGCGCATGCCTGTAGTCCCAGCTACTCGGGGAGCTGAGGCAGAAGGATCACTTGAGCCCAGGAGTTTGAGGTTGCTGTGAGCTACGCTGATGCCAAGGCACTCACTCTAGCCCAGGCAGCAGAGTGAGACTCTGTCTCAAAAAAAAAAAAAAAAAAGTTTAAATCCTATTTAAGTTGCTCCCTTATTATATTCAGGAGAACCAAATCATTAAGGTCCATCAGTAGTGTCAGAATTGTTCATTCTTTCTATCAAAACCCACCACAGATCGCTAAGGGACAGGAAGCCATTATAATTTCTCATTACTCATTTGCTGACAAAAAAAGATGGCATGAAGATTATAATTAAATGTGTAGCTCTGAATTAAATGTATCCATGTACTTTTAATCATCATCATACTGAGTGAGAAATCACAGGAAACTCTAGGACCAGAGGATGAAAAAATTTAAAACACATGATTTCAGAATCAGGAATATCAATAATTTTATCTGAGAGAATTTGTATAATTCTCTACCTATTTGAGAAAGGAATAGAGTTAAGTATTCAGCCTATAAAGCCCCCACTTTTTAAAAGTTACTATGTTGTTTTTTATTCTACTTAAACCAATTGCTCATATCAATCAAAATTAGCAGAGCTTATTTTTAGGTGATAGAAACATAATTCTAATCATCCACATTATGAAAACCATTTTTTCTTCCAAATGTTTATGTTACTTGATTCAGAAAAAAACATTTTAAGAGACAAATTGTTTTTTATTTAAAATACTTTAAAAATATTTAGCATCATTATTATTAGGACAAAGCATTGCTGCAAAAAATATAATTTTACCCAGAATCACTGAGACAAGTTAGGAGGGTTATAAGGCTAGGAATTTGAAGGAAAACTTCTCTTCCTTTGTGTGTGTGTGTGTGTGTGTGTGTGTGTGTGTGTGTGTATGTGTATGCTTGCGCATACTTCATTTTCATTTGCAGAGTGCACAGAACTTAGTATTTGAAGAAAGCCATGTTAGCATGATGGCTGAAGACAGTAAAAAGAACATGAATTTTTAAATTTGTTAGATCTATGTTTCAGAGATTTGCCATTAACAGGTTAAAGTACATTGTAAAATTATTTTATTTAAAGGAAAACACTTCTTAACTACTTCCTTCCTCCCTACTTTCCTCTACCTGTCTGACCTCATACCTTTTTTACATTACATTTACATGCCCTATCCATTCTAGTTTAGGCCATGCAAGAACAAAGTGAAATGTGCCCCTATAGCTTAAGAATTATATTAGTAATAAGAACACCTTATATTTGAAAGGCATAGTGAGTCACATTTGGGAAGTAATTAAATAAACTTAAATTCTAGGAGCCACGCTTTTGTTCCTATTCTCTGTTCTGTTAATAGTATGCTGGCCTAGTGTCAAAAGCCAAGAAATTCTGACCTAAGAATTATGTTGTTTCTTGTAGAGCAGTCAACTTGTAATATGATTTTTCTTGAGTTTTGTCTTTTTCTGTGTGGCAGTGGTGAAATAGGGCCTTCTAAACCTCTGGAGGAGTGAGAGATCTGAATTTGGAGAGGACATGGGGAAGAATCAATCTTCAACAGATAATCTTTAAGTGCAGACCCAGGAATATCAGATCTGAAGTGGCACCATCTTTTCTGTCTTCCTGACAAACTTCATCAACCCCAAAAGTTCCAGTTGCAAAGATCCAAGAAAACTCACTAAAGATCACTTTGGAACCACTTTGTTGTAACAAAATTGATTCATGCTGACTTTCCTAATATTTGTGGAAAATATGCTACAGAAACGTAACTAGAAAATTCATACAACATCAGTGGTTAAAGCTACACTAAAATGAAACTTTATATGCTAATTATCTTCAAGGTTCCCTTCTAAAATAAAAGGGCTTGCTAGGCTACTGTACATGTATTATAAAGAGAGATAATCACAAATGTGTATAAAAACATATAATTCTAAACTTAAAATAACTAGAATTATAGCTTATATGTTATGAAATGTAGTTAGGCAATTTAAAAAGTTACACCCCAAAATTTGTAGTTTAGAGTGTAAGTAAAAAGAAGTGGTTACAGAGAAAAAAATGTTAAGACCAATATTTTAACAAGATAGCATGGTTGATATTGACTATAATACAACACTTGCCCTTCTTCCTTTTCCACTGTATATACCAATCATATACTTTATTAATATCAATGAAGCTCCCTTTCAATTCTGTTATCTTGAAGAACAGAACTGGTATTACTTCAATAGTGGTAAGATTTACACAAATCACGTATTATTTTCTTCTGAAATTCGCAATATAACTTAATAAGGCAGAATTAATTTCTGTTAAACATTTATTCTCAATATTAATGTATAATGCCATGCTTCTCAGCTTTCAAATTTCAAATAAAATTTAAGTATTGAATGAAATGTGGCTCATGCCTCTAATCCTAGCACTTGGAAAGCGAGGCGAGAGGATCGCTTGAGGCCAGGAATTTGAGAGGAGCTTGGGCAACATAGCAAGAACTCATCTCTACAAAAAAATTTTAAAAATTGGCCGGGTGCAGTGGCATGTGCCTATAGTCCTAGCTACTTGGGAGGCTGGGGCAGGATGACTGCTTGAGCACAGGAGTTTGAGGCTACTGTAAACTGAGATTGTGCCATTGCACTAGAGCCTGGGCAACAGAGCAATGCCCTGTCTCTAAAGAAACAAAAAAACAAACAAACAAAATCTTTCATGGAGAAATTTAATATTTGGTGAGATTTTAACTTGACTACAAATGCTTTGTTTTACACACACACACACACATATATGCACATATATACATTTCTTAACCATATGAATCTTATAGTCAAATTATTTACTTATTGTGAATATATTTGTAGTTTTACTTCTGGTTAACTATGTACCCAATTCATTATTATTATTATAATTTGTTTCTCATGAAATATCAAGATGTTACATATTTTCAGAAATGTGGACTTTATTTTTATGCCTATTTCTTCAAATGTTTTAATAAGGAGTTGCACAAAGAGATCTAATGTAGAGTATACTTAATAAGATACGCAGAAGTTATTAAAAACCCTAGCTACAAAGTAGGATGATAACTTGAATGTTCATTCTAAAAATTAGACTAACTGAAAATCAGAGAAGGCGTTAATTACAATGTGATAGTGGGTAGAGGGAAAGAAGGGAGAAGAGAAATCCACTAAAAAGTTCAAATACATGTGAATTCAACTGCTTTAAGAGAAACAAAACAAATAAGCCAAGAAAGGTATTAGAGTCTAAAAAATTACTAGAGTTAATCTCTTTTGGGAACATGAGGAAGCATATAGAACTGCTGACTTCTACAAATAAATAGGAAATAGAAAAGACAAAAGAATATTACCAATAATTAAAGGTGCCAGATCAATACAGTAATGACTCAACAAAAATTTTTGATTGACTGGTGGAATTAGATTTACTAAAGAAAAATGGCTTAAATTTTGACTGTACGAACTACAAATGTAATGAATTATAATAATTATAAATGGTATAAATGCATTCTATCATGTGATTATTTTCTGTATAGTAGTATAAAATGGAATTATTGGGTTACATAAAGTACTTCTGTTACATTTTTTAATCCATTGCTTTTATCTAATAAAATTTCCTCCTCTATGTTCAGAAGTTAAATTGTCTGTATATTACTTTTATTTATATTTTTTCAACCTGGCCCTTTTAAGAAATTATTGGTCTGAAACTTATCAACTCATCCCATCCTCTAATACCAAAATAATACAGTGTCTGATATAGCTAATTATGGCATTCCCAAGCAGTTTAAGAAGTACACAAAGAAAATTCAACAAGCTAAAATTCTTGTTGCCAAATTCTAATTTCTTTCAATATAGAAGAATTATTGGAAAAGTACTATATTTCATGGGAAACACATATGGCAACAAATTAGTTGGGTTTCCTTCCTGATATATGAATACAAAGAAATATTTATTAAAAACCCACTGATATAGTATTTAGCTCTTTCAGAAGGTTAATTCATTTTTCAAAATAACAAACATAACTTACTATTCAGAGCAATAACTGTTTTGCCAGTATAATTCATTTTTTTAAATTTTCATTTTAAGAATTTAAGAATTAATAATAATGGCATATTGAGTCTGATTCTCTAAGTACAGGACAGCCTCACTTCCTCTGAATTATTTCAGACTATTTCACAAGGTCTTACTCTTACAGTTAGCACTAAAAACTTAAGTAGGCACAATGTGTCTGCTATTGTCACAGATTTTCTCTTCTGGAAAAGCCTTTCTCCAGGTTCGGGACTCTTGGCCTTTCATACCACGAGTGGTAGTGTCTTATCCCAGCTTACTGTGTATCTACAGTTTAACTGTAACTTCAAGACTGAGTTTTTTAAGACTCAAAGAAACAAAAGGTGAATTTTTTCCTGTAATGATTGGTGATTGAGAAATATTTTAGGATAGGACACTTTCAAAGAATTATAAAATGGCAGTATTTATAGAGATCTTAAATATAATCATCAGTTGAACTCCAGTTTGCTCAAAGGTCCTCAAATTATGGGCTGTTACTCACTCCTCTTTATCTCTAGGCCAACATTACCTCCTCAAAACAATCCACAACCTTTATGAAGGTTGTGCCTGAGTGGGGACTGTGAAAGTTTCAGGAAAATCCACAAGTTTGTTTTTTCCCTAGTAATTCTGCAAAAATTTATTCTTGCTCAGTTAGTCTCCTTAGGGCAGGTTTAATAGCCAGGCACATGATTTTAGACCTCATCTTATTCACCTTTATTTCCTTAGTACAAATATTTTCAGATATGAATTTGTTTCAACTTTTTGGTCTCTGCAGTGTCATTTAGCACAGAAATATAAGAGGTCTTGGTCTGCAACCTGGGCTAGAGTGCAGTGGCATTGTCATAGCTTGCTGCAACCTCAAATTCCTGGGCTCAAGCGATCCTCCTGTCTCAGCCTCGGGAGTAGCTGGGACTACAGGCAAATGCCACCACGCTGAGCTAATTTTTATATTTTTAGTAGAGACCAGGGGGTCTTACTCTTGCTCAGGCTGGTCTCGAACTCCTGACATCAAACAATCCTCCTACCTCGGCCTCCCAAAGTGCTGGAATTATAGGCACGTCTTATAGAGGGAAAAAAGTGAAATTATTTTCAGTTTTTCGGTTAAACGATGTACCTCAGTTAACTTTCAATAAACATGGAGCTAGTGATTTACTACCACTTTCCAGGTACTCTTTTGAGTACTGGGAATTAATTAGAATTTGACATATGTTAAAGCACTTGTTTTTTCTACCATTTAATTTGTGTGGAAACTCAGTCTTTGAATTTCAAAAATATTTCGAAACACTCTAATATTATAATATGCCAAACAGAAATTTTACTTGTTGAAAATCAGTAGTAATTTCTGTGCAAATAATAGAACTTAGTAAACTTTGTTTCAACTGAATGTTAATAACCATTTTAAAAATCAATTGTAAAAGTACCATAAGGAAACTTAGAAAAATTACTAATAATCCTACCATTGAGAGATAATCAATTCTGATACATTTTTCATGTATATAAGATTATCCTACATATAAGAAGATACAGGCTGGGTGCAGTGGCTCATGCCTGTAATTCCAGCATTTTGGGAGGCAGAGGCAAGAGGACTGCTTGAGGTCAGTTCAAGACCAGCCTGGGCAACACAGTGAGACCCCATCTCTACCATTATACAAAAATAGAAAAATTAGCTGGGCGTGGTGGCCTGGGCCCAGCCCCAGTCCCAGCTACTGGGAAAGCTGAGGTGGGAAGATCCCTTGTGCCTAAGAATTCGAGGTTACAGATCATGTAACCAGTCATGCTAATGTACGCCAGTCTGAGCAACAAAGCAAGATCATTCTCTCTCCAAAAAAAAGCATGTTTCTTCTTTTTTCATTTAATTATATCAAGAACATTTTTCCTGGGTCATTAAAAATCTTGTAAACGATTTTTATGGCTGCATAATCATCATATGCATGTACTATAATTTATGTAATTGTTCTGTTACTGTTGAATATTTAAGCCATTTCCTTTTTATTAACAAATAATACTACCTAAATTTTCTATTATTTCTTTAGAAATAATGCTATATATAACATTAGAAATTGTTAATAAAACAATTATTTCAATTATTCAATGGAATAATTCCCAAATTATTCAATCCCACAATGAATAATACTAAATGAAGGGTATGATCATATTTAAGGTAAAGAAAAAACATTGTCACATTGCCCTCCAGAAAGATTGTACTACTTTACATTCCCACTGGTAAAGCTTACCTGTTTTGTTGCACTGTTGATGGCACTGATGAATATTATTTGATGATACATTTGGTAATTTGATCATTTTCAGTGGACTATGTTTTCAAAGGATTCTGAGCCGCAATCATCAAAGAGAAAAAAAAGATTTAAAAAAAATCAATACAAATAGGGAAAACGTGAAAATTCCAAGAATGGTCAGTATGTGACAACATCCTATAACTGCAAAAGTTTCTTTCATATAAAATCAAAATGCAAATACTGTGGTTTTGGGAAACGCTCAGGTTGCCATTTAAAGCATGGAACATATGAAACATCAATTTACTAGGTGAAAAGATGGAGCAGAAATAAATATATATGGCTAAAGAAAATGGGGGTATAATTGCTACTGTGGTTTCAGAAAGCTGTGTTAAAGATGAATGTGGTAGTTAAATTGCAAGATTTGTTTGCAATAACTGTGCATAGAAGTAGCACATAGTTAACTATGCAAAAGAAACTATCCCTTCTGAAGCTCTAATTTTAGTGTTTCTGTGTGAGAACTCTGGCCTGCTTTCTTTTTTGCAGTCTTGCTTTGCTTGAGGTGTGTGAGGGCTGACTGAAAACAAGAGATCTGAAAAGTTTGTGTTTCTCACAGTTCTTTCTCAGTCATAGCTGGGACCCTGTATCTAAATCATATCATAACATCAGTTCTACAAAGAATCTGTATTGCTTCCAGACCACTAATTCCCTTTTATTATAAAAAAAAAACTACATAAAAAAGAATTCCCAAGAACAAAATAAAGAGATTTGTACTCACAATTTATGACAGCTTCAATTAGAAAAATTTTGGTTTTACCCTTGTTTTCCTAATATTTTCTTTAAAAGCTTTCCCATTTCAAAATTTTTTCTTCAACTTCATGGAAAAGAGGATGGGAATTGTGGTTAAAACCAGTACTATTTAACTGATGAAATTAAGAAATTAACAGCAATTGTGTTCTTAAATGACACAATGGAAATGACATGTACCACTAGGTAAAAGAATCTTAAATATTCATTGATTGACCTTACGACTTCTGTCAACATTACTTTTTGGTCACAGATTTTTGTATTTCTCAGACTTTTCTCCAGCACTGTCTCACGTAACTTTTATATGGACTACACGTTACAAGCCTGCTTCAAAGGATGGTTCTCCTCTCTCACAGCCTCAGGAAAGACTATGGCACAAAAAGCTCTTAAATGTATCCTGTCCAATTGAAGAGACTGTTTCTTGCCTGTACCCCTGCCCTTCAAGCGACACTAATCTTCTGTACGCGACTCCTAGTCCCCAACACACACTGCTCTCATCTTTGCCTAATGCTACAACCTACGCAAAGAATGCCGTTCCTACTCTGCGGGCAAACTTCAGCACCTGGCTCACTCATCTCTTCCAGGTAGCCCTCACCAACACGCCTTTCCCTCAGTCTGGGCGTGCCCTCCTCTGTTCCCATAGCACCCTTTTATCAGTACTTCTAAGTATCTTTACCTCTTTCTTAGACACTCAGCCTCTTAAGGACAGACCACCTCTTTTGTCTTTTTACTCTCACGTAGCAGGTACCTGTTAAAGCTTGTTGGATGAATGACTGTCCCCCGCTTCCCCCGATAAGGTGAAGTTGTCGCTGTCTTTGTTACAGGTTACTGTCTTCCTCCAGAAGTGCACAGAACTTCTTTCTACCTCCTAGCCCCTGGTGCCGGATAGTACTTTCCAGACCTATTCTCATATTCCTGTTAAACATGAGAAAATGAGTTGCGCTCCTTTTCATCTACCTTCTCTGAGGGTTTATGCCTCTAATGCAATTTCAGCATAGCTAAAGAAAATAATTTCATTCAACTGAGCGCAGTCATAAACAGGACTAGGTCATAAACAAGAACGCGTATCTGTACGTTGCGGGTAAGAGAATCGTGCAAGGAGCGAGACTGGGTTATTTTATGGTCTTTCAACGTGCATGGCTAGTTTAATTTATAGTTTTTCCCGTACAGTGAAGCGGCAGATGAAGAACTTGAAACCAAAAATAAGGAAAGCGAAACCAGGAAGTTTAAAGCGGCGGGACAAGCAGGAAAAAGTGCGGTACAGGAAGTTCAAACGCAGGCTCCTGGGACGGCGAGTTGCTGCCACTCCCGAGCCCCCGCCCCGCGGGCCGCCCCCAGCGCGGCGCGGAAAACGGTCGGCCTCCGGGCTGGCTCGGGTTCTCCCCGCGCGCCAGGCAGCTTTCATCGAGCGCTCGCACCCACCGAGACGCCGACAGCAAAGCACGTCAGCAAAATCCCGCGAGGCCGACCGTCTACCCGAGCAACTTCACTTTCATTTTTTTTTTTTTTGGTCCCCACCCAGAGGAGCCGCCCTCACGCCCCAGCCACCCCAACTCCCGATCCCCCCTCCTTGGACCAAGCAGCCAGAAAAGCCGGTTCCACCCATGTTTCTTCAGCGTAACCAACTCAGAATGAATTCGCCCACGCCTGCGCGCTAAGTTAGTCAGGGAACCTGGCACCAGGCTGCATTTTAAACTGTAGGAACTGAGAGACCCATCCAGGTGGCTCCCCCAACCCGGCTCCAATTTCCAGCCTCCTCCCCGCGCCACGCCCCAGCCGTCCGTGCCGCACGCTCATTGGCCGTGTGCCCTGCCAATCGATGGACATTAACGAATCCCGCGTAAGAAAAGGCAAAGATCGCGCAAAAGCGCGAATACCTGGCCTACAGGCGCGAGCCTAACGCCCCTAAGCAGCAGGCGGCGCGCGAGACGCCCGGGACCAGCCGCTGAGCGACAGAAAGGAGCATCGTTTGCATAACGGCCGCCCCTCAGTCTCCTGGCGCGGTCCCGGGTCCCGCCCCTCCGGCTACTTGAAATCTGTTGGGCCACCGGGCGGTCACTCCGACCCAGGCAAACCTGTGGCTGGGCTGGGAGAGTTTGTGTGGGCGGCCCCGGGAGCGGATTGGCTCAGGGAGTTTCCAGAAGGCGGCTATAAGAGCTGGGGCCCGAAAAGGGGGGTGCAGTGGGGAAAGCTGATCGCGTTCGCTGAGTCTGGTGCGAGGCGACCGTTAGTTGACGCCGCGAATTTCTTCTCCCTGGTTTTCTCGTTTTAACGTCGCTTCCCTGTCTTTCAGTCAGGATGTCTGCCCGCGGCCCGGCTATTGGCATCGACCTGGGCACGACCTACTCTTGTGTGGGGGTCTTCCAACATGGCAAGGTGGAGATCATCGCCAACGACCAGGGCAACCGCACCACCCCCAGCTACGTGGCCTTCACCGACACCGAGCGCCTCATCGGCGACGCCGCCAAGAACCAGGTGGCCATGAACCCCACCAACACCATCTTCGACGCCAAGAGGCTGATCGGGCGGAAGTTCGAGGACGCCACGGTGCAGTCAGACATGAAACACTGGCCGTTCCGGGTGGTGAGCGAGGGAGGCAAGCCCAAGGTGCAGGTGGAGTACAAGGGGGAGATCAAGACCTTCTTCCCGGAGGAGATCTCCTCCATGGTCCTCACTAAGATGAAGGAGATCGCGGAAGCCTACCTGGGGGGCAAGGTGCAGAGCGCGGTCATCACCGTCCCGGCCTATTTCAACGACTCGCAGCGCCAGGCCACCAAGGACGCGGGCACCATCACTGGCCTCAACGTGCTGCGCATCATTAACGAGCCCACGGCGGCGGCCATCGCCTACGGCCTGGACAAGAAGGGGTGCGCCGGCGGCGAGAAGAACGTGCTCATTTTTGACCTGGGCGGTGGCACCTTTGACGTGTCCATCCTGACCATCGAGGATGGCATCTTCGAGGTGAAGTCCACGGCCGGCGACACCCACCTGGGCGGCGAGGACTTCGACAACCGCATGGTGAGCCACCTGGCGGAGGAGTTCAAGCGCAAACACAAGAAGGACATTGGGCCCAACAAGCGCGCCGTGCGGCGGCTGCGCACGGCCTGCGAGCGCGCCAAGCGCACCTTGAGCTCGTCCACACAGGCGAGCATCGAGATCGACTCGCTGTACGAGGGCGTGGACTTCTACACGTCCATCACCCGCGCCCGCTTCGAGGAGCTCAATGCAGACCTCTTCCGCGGGACCCTGGAGCCGGTGGAGAAGGCTCTGCGCGACGCCAAGCTGGACAAGGGCCAGATCCAGGAGATTGTGCTGGTGGGCGGCTCCACCCGCATCCCCAAGATCCAGAAGTTGCTGCAGGATTTCTTCAACGGTAAGGAGCTGAACAAGAGCATCAACCCCGACGAGGCGGTGGCCTACGGCGCCGCGGTGCAGGCGGCCATCCTCATCGGGGACAAATCGGAGAATGTGCAAGACCTGCTGCTACTCGACGTGACCCCGTTGTCGTTGGGCATAGAGACAGCTGGCGGTGTCATGACCCCACTCATCAAGAGGAACACCACGATCCCCACTAAGCAGACGCAGACCTTCACCACCTACTCGGATAACCAGAGCAGCGTGCTGGTGCAGGTGTATGAGGGCGAACGGGCCATGACCAAGGACAATAACCTGCTTGGTAAATTCGATCTGACCGGGATTCCCCCAGCGCCCCGTGGGGTCCCCCAGATCGAGGTCACCTTCGACATTGACGCCAACGGCATCCTTAACGTCACCGCCGCCGACAAGAGCACCGGTAAGGAAAACAAAATCACCATCACCAACGACAAAGGTCGTCTGAGCAAGGACGACATTGACCGGATGGTGCAGGAGGCGGAGCGGTACAAGTCGGAAGATGAAGCTAATCGCGACCGGGTGTCGGCCAAAAACGCCGTGGAGTCCTATACCTACAACATCAAGCAGACGGTGGAAGACGAGAAACTGAGGGGCAAGATTAGCGAGCAGGACAAAAACAAGATCCTCGACAAGTGTCAGGAGGTGATCAACTGGCTCGACCGAAACCAGATGGCAGAGAAAGATGAGTATGAACACAAGCAGAAAGAGCTCGAAAGAGTGTGCAACCCCATCATCAGCAAACTTTACCAAGGCGGTCCTGGCGGCGGCGGCGGCGGCGGCGGCGGTTCTGGAGCCTCTGGCGGACCGACCATCGAAGAAGTGGACTAAGCTTGCACTGGAGTCAGCATAAACCTCTTTTCCTTTCTCTCTCTCCCTTTTCATTTTTTCCCTTTTGTTTTTGTTTTTTCTTCGAGATGTCCGTGTGCCAATCCGAGATCTGTTGTTGGAAGTCTTTAGCCTGGTGTATGCATATGAAAGAAAAGGTGCAACAACTTAGTTTAATTATAAAAGGTTAGTTCTAAAGTTTGATTTTTAAAAACATTTGAGGTTTCTCTTTAATGCATTTTGTGTGTATGCTGACTAGCATTTTGGTTAGCTTAGTTTGTGTGTGGAGATTGGAAATGAGAAACCTAAAGTTTGCACAACTGTCCTACAGAACCTTAGAAACAATAAAATATATAGAAGCTTGAATTGTTTATTTTTATGTACTACTTTAAGACTAAAGTGAACAATGCAGTAATGTAAAGGACAGATATACTTTTTGCAAACAAATGCATAAATGCAAATTTAAAGTAAAGCTGAAATTGATCTCAAATTTACTGTCTTGGAGTTTTCAATTTTCCATTTTTTATTTTTTTCACCCATGTTGGTCTTTAAGATATGTGAAATTTATCTAACCCAATCTTGTCTAATTCCCAGAGGAGGTTCCTGCCTTGAATTACCAACAACTTAAGGGGAGAAGAATCTGGGTAAACTCCTCCCTCCTCCCATTTAATACAGAAACCTGCCTGGGCTCTTCTAGTGTACCCAAACTCCTAAGACTTGGCTTAAGTGCTCAAGTGAAAATCTACCTGAATATTCCAGGAGAATATGAGCTATATTCTGGGGTTAAGTATGAAATGAGTTTTTCTGCCAAGTAACAAAAGCTGGGGCAGGAATTATCTTCTCATAATAGGCAAAGGAAGTATGGAAACAAGTTTTTTTTTTGTGACATACAGGTGCCTGGAATAAAACCCAGTAGGCAAGCTTTGAAGGGTCTTAGTATGAGTTCAAAGTTAGTCAGACTTGTGTAATTTTCTAGTAAAACAACTCAGCTTCTGAGCATATGGCAAATTCTGTACAAACATGTTTCCAACAGTTGTAATTACTTGTGGGGTAGGGAAACTTTTTTTTCCTGATTTGAGGATCATAATGCAATACTTCCCTTAATTACTTGCCTTAAATCACAATAGATTTCTTAAAGGCAAACTGTACAAGATAGTCTTATATTTTGTTAATACACAGCTTGTCCCTTTTCCTATATATCCAATTTGAGATTGTTACAGATAGAAATATTGCAGCCCTTTGGAGATCCACTATCCTGGGCTTAAGCCTTAAAATTCACATCCTTGGGAGAAAGGGGTTTGTTTTTATTTTTTAGTGAAATGCCATTGCTACTTTGTTCTAATTTATTCTCTTTAAGGGTAACTTTGGAGAAAGGCAGTAAAACTGATTGGAAAATGTATAGTTAACCTAATGTTTTCACACTCAGATATTTTGATGCCTTTTCCCTAAAGATATAGATTTGCTTCATTTTGTTTGTAAGATAATAGTTATAAAAGTTGTATTTTCAGTTTAGTAAGTGGGCCATTCTGTGCCGTGAAGAGGGATTAATTTGGGGGATGATAGATTGAGTAATAACTTAAAAACTAGGGAACAAGTTAGTCTGAGAATATTAGTCTTTGGTAATGACCCTCTCACCCAAGAGTTGACCCTTACATACAAATAAAATGTTTTTCATCTTTTTAGCAAGTCTCACTTGGGTAGTGGGGAGGAAGATAAATTGGCAATTGTGAAATTGCTTCAAAAGAATCTTGAAAAATTTTTTTAAATGAAATTGTTTTTTATACTCTGAAAAGCTGAAGATAACTCAGGTTTATTAGTGCTGGTGTCACATTGGTGGAAAGTTCTCAGCAGACAGAATTTAAGGGTATTTCATGGACTACAGATAGCATTACATAAATCTTTTACAAACTACCATGGTACTAACAGAATCAGGTAAATACTATAGAATGACTTTTAAAATGAGGTTTTTTTAACATGAGTTTGGCTTAAGGTAATATTCATTCTATTGCCCTTTTATTAGTCCTTTATTTGTTTAAAGTATCCCTTGTTCTCATTTCAAAACTTAATGGAGTCTTTCTAGAAGTGCAATTTAGTATTAGTATGACTCACTTTACACCTCACTTTAGAAGAGACTAGTTTCTAAAGTATCAGAAAATGACCCACAGTAGTCTTTGATCCTATGGCCTGGCCTCCGGTAACTTGCTATAACACTAACATCAATCTGGGTAGATAAAACTACATTTTCTGTTATTTTGAAAAGTAATTTGTAAAACTGCAAGCCTTCTTGAGTGTTTTTAATTTAATTCTGTCTTCTCAAATTTACCTAGATTTGAATATTACTAAGAGAAAGCCACCAAAGTAGCTATTTGATGTTTCCAGGAGTCAGTTGAAACTGGTAACCTGATAACTCTTGGGAACTCCTTAGTAGATGTTAGATCAGCCATAGTCAAATAACAGTGGAAAAAATACCTGATGTTTGGATGGGGCTAAATTACAGTTTCAGGAATAATTAGCATCACTTGAACTTGAAAGTAGTGAGTTATGTTAGGGAGTTGCAGTCATGACTAAAGCAATGCAATTATACAGAATGCTAAGGGATTGAAAAAGTTTCTGAGGCATTTCAATTCTTATCTGGATGTCTGATTAACATAGTTCCTGTTGTGAGGGGACAAATCTAGACACTTATCAAAATAAGACATAACTGGTTGTTTACAGTATTTGAGATGAGTGAAATTTCAAAAGAAGCTCACTTTAAATTTTCTTATAGTATAATTTGATATGTATAATAGAAATGCATTAAAACTTGTACATTAGGAAATATTAGTGCTATTTACATCTTTAAACTTAACAGGATACTTACTGTGTCACCTATGCAAATATATCAAAGAGACTAAATAAGAATTTTTTTTTTTTTTGAGACAGTCTCACTCTGTTGCCCGGGCTAGAGTGCCGTGGTGTCAGCCTAGCTCACAGCAACCTCAAACTCCTGGGCTGAAGCGATCCTTCTGCCTCAGCCTCCCGAGTAGGTGGGACTACAGGCGTGCGCCACCATGCCTGGCTAATTTTTTCTATGTAGTTTTGGTTGGCCCTTTAATTTCTTTCTATTTT